>CAIGQZ010032318.1:16779475-16819196 GCA_903798205.1 Danio tinwini
ATTCCACCTGTATCTTATTAAGCTGTCTGTGGACATCCCACCTGTATCTTATTAAGCTGTCTGTGGACATCCCACCTGTAGCTTATTCAGCTGCTGAATAAACTGCAGGTGGGATGTCCTCAGATAGGTGATCAGCAAACAAGTAGGCTGCCAGTGGTCAGAAAGTGGTCAGGGGGATGATTAGGTTGTTTGTGGCCATTTAGGGGACCCGTATTTCTGAAAATATTTCTGAAACCTATTTTCCTACAAGTGGCATGTCATCAGACAGCTTATTTAAGGTCCAACAGTCAGTTCGGGGCTAATCGGGCCAAGTCAACAAAACATTTTTTTTTCTCGAGTTGTAAAACGTACATAGAAGCCATCTGCAGCCTGACACTCTGAGTCTCATGTCAAGGGCCCCTGTACGACCCCCATGGTGATTTTCAGGGCCCTCTGACCTTTTCACCTCTCAGGAGCCAACATCCCACGTGCAACTGATTTCAATGTAAACTCAGTAGGTGGTTTGCAGTCATGGGGGCATTTTTGGGCCAATTAGCCAGTAAGACCACAGAACTGGAGTTCTAGCTTTGGGCTAGAACTCTAACATTTATCCTTAATATATATTCTAAGTTTTTATCTTTATGCCCATTATTATTTAAATATTCTATTAATTCCCTTCTCTCTTATATATATTTCCGGCAATCAAATATAACATGTTCAACTTGAACTACGGTTTCTCTAACTCCACAATGTTCACACAAATCGTTTTCTTTAACTCCCAGTAACGCAAATGTTGAATTTAATCCAGTGTGTCCTACCCTTAATCTAGTTTATATAACTTCTTTCTTTCTGCTCCTACTACATACACTTCTTTTTGTCTCTACTATTTTTTATTTTATATAGTTGCCATCCCTTTTTATGATGATCCCAAATTCCTTGCCATTCTTTCCTAATATTTTCTTTAATCATTCATTCATTTTCTTTTCGGCTTAGTTCCTTTATTAATCCGGGGTCGCCACAGCGGAATGAACCGTCAACTTATCCAGCATGATTTTACGCAGCGGATGCCCTTTCAGCCGCAACCCATATCTGGGAAGCATCCACACACACTCATTCACTCCTATAAATTTAGCCTACCCAATTCACCTGTACCACACGCCTTTGGACTGTGGGGGAAACCGGAGCACCCAGAGGAAACCCACACGAACAAAGGGTGAACATGCAAACTCCACACAGAAACCCCAACTGATCCAGCTGAGGCTCGAACCAGCGACCTTCTTGCTGTGAGGCGACAGCACTACCTACTGCGCCACTGCGTCGCCTTATTTTCTTTAATAATAGATTTAATTTAATTTTTCCTAAGAGCACCCCAAAATTGAGCTTATTATTTTTTTAATGCTTCCTTTGCCAATTTATCAGCCATTTCATTTCCATGTATTACTTTATCCGCAGGTATCCAGCAAAACTACTGTCCCTACTTTCTCATATATATTATATAAAAGTGTGAATACCTCATGAATTACAATTTCTCTGAATGATCTGTGAGTAATTAAAGATGATAATGCTGATGCTGAATCCGAACAAATAGCTACCCTCTCATGGCATATTTCTTCCACCCATGTTAGCCCTATTATTAATGCAGTTAGTTCTATAGAATAAATTGATAATATATCTGATAATCTTTTTGAAATTCTTATCTTTAATTTTGGCATGTATACTCCTATGCTTGAAATTTCTCTGACTGGGTCTTTTAATTGATCAGTATAGATTTGTAAGCTTTCATAAAACCTGGCCTGTATATGATTTTTTTTAATTATCCCACTTATCTCTTCCCAGTCCCTTAACTTTTCTATTATGTTTGTGGTGCCTGTCGGGTGCCTGCAATCCACGAACCTGGTGGTGGGCACCGGAAGTAAGGGATACTGTCAAGCTGAAGAAGGATTCCTACAGGGCTTGGTTGGCTTGCAGGACTCCAGAGGCAGCAAATTAGTATCGACAGGCCAAGCGTGCTGTAGACCAGGTGGTTGCGGAAGCAAAAACTCAGGCCTGGGAAAAGTTCCGGGAGACCACGGAGGAAGACTATCGTTCGGCCCCAAAGAGATTCTGGCAAATTGTCCGGTGCCTCTGTGGAGGGTGCTCTGGGAGTATGGGGTCAGATACACTCTGTTAAGGGCCATCTCGTCCCAGTATGAACAGAGTAGGAGTCTGGTTTCGCATTGTCGGCAATAAGTCAGACTTGTTTCCAGTGGATGTTGGACTCCGGCAGGGCTGCCTCTTGTCACTAATTCTGTTCATAACTTTTATGGACAGAATTTCAAGGTGCAGCCTTGGGCTGGAGGGGTTTGGTTTGAGGACCACAGGATTTCATCTATGTTATTTTCTTAGACGATGTTGTTCTGTTGGCTTCATCGAACATGGACCTTCAGCATGCACTGGGCGCTTTGCTACAGAGTGTGACGCGGCTGGAATGAGAATCAGCACCTCCAAGTCTGAGGCCATGGTGCTCCACTGAAATAAGGTGGTTTGCCATCTCCAGGTTGGAGGAAAGTCCTTACCCCTGGTGGAGGAGTTCAAGTATCTTGGGGTTTTGTTCATGAGTGAGGGAAGGATGGAACGTGAGATTGACAGGCGGATTGGTGCAGCGGCAGCAGTAATGCGGTCGATGTAACGGTCCATTGTGGTAAAGGAGCTGAGTCGAAAGGCAAAGCTTTCGATTTACCAGTCAATCTACGTTCCTACTTTCATCTATAGTCATGAGCTTTGGGTCATGACCGAAAGGACAAGATCTCGGATACAAGTGGCCGAAATGAGTTTCCTTCGCAGAGTGGCAGGGCACACCCTTGTGGATCTTTACTAGGTTTAACTATTGGTATTACTATTGTCTTTTCCATGCTTTTGGAATTATTCCCTCCTTCCATATTTTATTATATAACCTGATTATTACTGTTATTGCTTTATCTGATACATGCTTGTGGCGAGGGGGCGTGGCCGAGAGCCGTGGGAGCGAAACGAGGCCCGCCACAGATGAGATGCACCTGTGGCGCGCACCTGCCTTCAATCCCACGGAAGGAGCTCTGGACTATAAGAGGAGGAACGATGACAGAGGACAGAGAGAGAGGACCGGGCCCGGACATGTTGTGTTACTTTTGTTTTCAGTTTGACGGCAGTCTCCGTGAGGAGCTGCCGTCCTTTTGTTTTGATGCGTCCCTTTTATGAATAAATATTTATTTAAAAGTCCGTCGGTTCTCCGCCTCCTTCTTCCCGGCGGCCAGGAGGTCGTAAACTTCATTACAGTGGTGCCGAAAACCCGGGAGAAGGAGGGACACGTCGTCCAGTTGCCCTCGCCGCTGAGGAGGAGGGCGAGTGTTCGGGAGTTAACCCGAGTGGGGGAGAAACCCGTTCGTCTGCCAGAGTGCCGGGGCGGCCTGAGGCTGGCGAGGAAGGATCTGCCTGCTGCCGTCTCCCAGCATGGGGAGGAGCAGGGGACGCGGGGCTCCCCACCGGATGGGAAAGAGCTGAAGGGAGCCATCCCAGAAAGCCCGGGGGGAGTCGCCGCGATCCGCCATGATGCCGAAGCCTGCGTCCTCCACCGAAGCGGGAGCGGAGCAGGAGATCAGAAATGCCGCCAGCCAGTCAGGAGAACCACCGCCGGACACCAGAAGACGGACGGGTGGATAGATTCCTCCACAGGGCTCCCAGCATGTCGTCACTTCTCTTAGTTGGTTGAGGACCGAGTGGCAGCGTGTCTGGAGAACCGAACCCCAATTTTTTTTTCTCTCTCCCCTCTCTGTCTACTCTGTCTTTCCTCCTTTTTTCTCCATCTCCTTTTCTCTCGGCCCGTCACATATAGGTCTCACGGGTGCTGTGGCGCCAAATCCCCCCCCCGGAGTATGCACAGCCACGGGGTGCCCCCAGCCTGTGAGGGGAGATGGGGGTATGTGGCGAGGGGGCGTGGCCGAGAGCCGTGGGAGCGAAACGAGGCCCGCCACAGATGAGATGCACCTGTGGCGCGCACCTGCCTTCAATCCCACGGAAGGAGCTCTGGACTATAAGAGGAGGAACGATGACAGAGGACAGAGAGAGAGGACCGGGCCCGGACATGTTGTGTTACTTTTGTTTTCCTTTTGTTTTGATTTAGACGGCAGTCTCCGTGAGGAGCTGCCGTCCCTTTTATGAATAAATATTTATTTAAAAGTCCGTCGGTTCTCCGCCTCCTTCTTCCCGGCGGCCAGGTGGCCGTAAACTTCATTACAATGCTTTATCAGATATATGCATTATATAGCTTAAGTTATATTGTCCTGGTGTTGTATTAACGGAATTTTGTAAAGCAGTTTTGATTTCTTTGGAGTTTTGAAACTCCAAATCTACTGTAGATAACAGTCACTATCAATTTTCTTAATCATTACTTCTAAATTCCTTTCTAACAAATCTCTTCTGTACTTTTCATAATTTTTGTCCTAATTCTATTTTATGGCATTTTTCTAATGATTTCCCTAATAAATTTGTCTTTTCTATATCCGATACAGCAACTGTTATTATCAATTAAAGCTGGTATTTGCAATGATTTATTGCCTTTTCCCACATATTTCTTACCATATTCCATATGTTTCCTATAGGTGTATCTTTCCTTATAGTTGAACAAAAATCTATATACTTCTCACAATGATTATTAAAGGATTCCTAGTCTAATTTTTCATACAACCATGTTTTATGTAGATAAATCTCTAATTAGCATTTGTTAGTTCTTATTGTGCAAATTATTGGAAAATGATCACTTATTGGTTTCTTTGATTACAAACCAGTCACATACTCCTGCCATCTCATTATTGATCACTGTTAAGTCAATCCATGATGTATTATTTTCTTTTATAATAAATCTAGTGCCTTCCTCTGTATTTAGACATACTAGTGATCTCTCTTCCATAAATTGCTCAACTATAACTCCATTTTAATCTTTTCTTATGCTACCCCATAATGGAATATGTGCAATAAAATCCCCACACCATAATTCCTTTTTACTTGTGAATCCGCCAAACTTATCTAATAATAATTTTGAAATTTTATTACATGGATTATTTATATTATGCATCACTAACGATCCTTCTTTATAATATAACTCTCTCTATATACCAACCCATTCCAATTCTGTTACACCTGAAAGTATTCTTTATGTTACTCCTTTTTCTATAAATGTTACTACTCCTCCACCTTGTGTTTCCTTCCTGTCTTTCCTGACAGAACTATAACCAGTTATAATAAACTGCAGATTTGGATTAAGCCATGACTCCTGAATACAAATTACACTAGGTTTTTGTTTTAATTATGAAATAAATTTCTTTAACCCCTGTCCATTTAATGTGAGACCTCTTGCATTCCATTGCAGAACACACATCACCATCAAACTAATCAGATAGCTGAGTAGCATCATTTGATGATTTGGTCAGGATATCATAAACCTTTTTAACTGACATTTTAGATATCCCCAGGAATTCTGATGCTGCTTCCAGGATTGCTTTAATTTTAGTTGTCCTGCTTGATGTCATAGCACTAACATTAACTATCTTGATAATAAAGACCAAGTAGTTTTCTTTTGTCATTACTAGTGTGTTTCCATACTCTTCAGTTTATACATTCATTAGGGACCAAACGCCGCTCAGAGTTTCACGCCCCGGGTTTGCGTGTCTTCTCATGGACAGTATGTCGACACTCTAAAGTTAGTCAGAGGGTGCAGGATTAACTAATATTCAAATAGACTGGTTGCCAACTGCTCACTCATCCTAATGCAACTCATGCAACTTGCTAAAATCAGTGATTAAATGATTAAAAGATCTCCATGTTGTTGTGCAAACTGCTCAATACAAATGTGTCTTGAAATCATAAAACGATGCCGCAACATAAAGGTAGCGCAAGACTCCACTCAATAGAGGCGTCACAGAGACCCCTGCCTGGTGAATTTGAGATGTTAATCCTCACTAGAGGGGGAGCATCTGGCAGAGATTTTATCAAAGTCAAAAACCAAATCAACATATACAAATGAAATATTATAGTGAAATTAAGACCACTTTACCAATCACACAGAGACATTTAAAATGATACCAAACATGAATACAGTGCTATAACATACATCATATTAAAACCTTGAGCATTTTATGTGGAATGTGCTCTGATGGAGAAAGGTAGCTTAAAGGTCAAGAAGGGGGCTTGAGGTGAAATGAGAAGGGTGAACTTTCTCACATTACCTCCTGGTGAGGTGCAGCCCTGTGTCTTCAGCCTACATTTGGATTGTCAACAGTGATTTGAATAGAACAGTTGAACAGCTGGTTTCTTTATCTTCTATCTCAGACCAGAAAGTTTGTTGTTTTATTGCATCTCATGAAATTCCATATCAGCTCTCAGGATCTGACATTCTGGAGAGGTTTAGCAATCTTACACCCCCATTTATTCATTCTCCACAGGCACCTCTTCCTGTTGCTCCACTCCGCTTTTTTCTAAAACCTCTTCCATTGACACCTCTGTCAGGATTCTATAGATAACACCTTTAACTATACTAGATATGCCAGTCTCTTTTGTCAAAACCCTTTCTCCATTTAACTCTTCAACTCTCAGCAATTTGTTCCGTTTTGCAACATCTTTCACAGTTATTAAGACTCTTCCTTGTCCTAAACACTGAGCCATGTTTACAGCATCAAGCATTTTGTTTATTTCCCTGGTTAATCCTACTGCCTAAGAACTTTTCAAACATCATGATTACTTTATATAATGATTTGCTTCTTCCTTTGATGAATTTATTTCTCCTGTGATATTCAAATTTTCTCTTTTCTTTTACTTTTTCCTTTTTACTGTTTGAGCCACCGTCATCATATCCTTGCTATCTTCCAATTCTTTGGAAGATCCTGAATTTTTCCAGTTTGACAGACTTTCCCTTTGACATATATCCCAAAATTGAGAATTTTCATTCATTGTTGACCCTCCTGAGTCTTCTTCCATAATCCAACCCTCTAAATATTACCTGCTCTTCAAAGACCCGCCTTTCTTAACTTTGATACGCAACCTACATCCTACGGCAACTCGTACAGTACACAGCAGCCCGTTGCTGCAATTGACTATCTAGAGATCAGAAATAAACAACCCAGCAACTGATGCGTGTGTTTGTGCTGCTTTTAAAGTCTAAGTAATAAGTACATAACAATACTCTGGCTGTTTGTGTGTAAACAAGGTGAAACAGAAACAGGTGTGAGTGTGTGGTGCATGACAGAATTTGAGTTCTTTTGGTGGCAGATTTGTAATTAATTCTCCAGCGATCTGTATGGACTAAATCACTGGTGATTGTGACAGCTAATTGCTCATGGAAAATTAAACACCAGAAAATATATCATAGGATTATTTTAATGGATTGTTAATCGCTAATGCCTCAAAATGTAACTAAGTAACACATTTACCTACTTTTTTTTTAATGACTTGATTATATGATTTTGATTTTATGAATTTATACAATATCGTTATATGATTTTGACATATAACTTTTTCCCCAAAACTGGTAAATGGTTGGTTGGGTAATGAAGTATGATGACTTCTTTATGCTGATTTCACTATATTTATGGTTATATGAATTATCTAATCATGTGTTCGTTTGGATGTGTGGACATATTTTGATATGTCTTGAACTAAAATGTTAAACATTTATATTATTTAAAATACAGCTGAAGGAAATAACAAGAATAAAGATAATTTAAACCACTCATTTGGCGCTGAAGTCATGATCTGTCATAGTTTATGTAAACGATAGTGTGACATAACTTTCATTGATAAAATCAGTAATAGCAAAACTGTATATTATAATTATTATTATAAATAGATTATTACTGCATTAAGTCAGTAATGAAGAGTAATTATAAATAAGTGAACGATGAAAGGAACAAAAGGGGTCAAATCAGCAGAGGTGGGTAGAGTATCCAAAATCTATACTTAAGTAAAAGTAAAAGTAACAATCTTAAACATTACTCGAGTAAGAATAAAAAGTATCTGATGATTTTTTATTATTTGTGTATAGATACAGTTGAAGTCAGAACTATTAGCCCCCCTGAATTATTAGCTCCCCTGTTTATTTTTTCACCAATTTCTGTTTAACGGAGAGATTTTTTAAACATATTTCCAAGCATAACATTTTAATAGCTTATCTCTAATAACTGATTTCTTTTATCTTTGTCATGATGACAGTAAATAATATTTTACTAGATATTTTTCACGACACTTCTTTTATACAGCTTAAAGTGACATTTAAAGTCTTAACTAGGTTAATAAGGTTAACTAGGTAGGTTAGGATAATCCTCTCCACATTTTGGGCATCTAAATGTACCCCTACATACTACATGTCCTATACGTTGACATTTAAAGCATCTCAGTGGTTGCGGAACAAGTTATTGTATAATGATGGTTTGTTCTGTAGACAATCGCAAAAAAAAAAAATTGCTTAAAGGGGCTAATAATATTTACCTTAAAATGGTTCTTAAAAATTAAAAACTGCTTTGTTCTAGCTGAAATAAAACAAAAGACTTTTTCAGAAAGATTTTTTTATCAGACATACTGTGAAAATTTCCTTGCTCTGTTAAACATCATTTGGGAAATATTTAAAAAAAGAAAAACAATTCAAAGGGGGGCTAATAATTCTGACTTCAACTGTATACACACACACACACACACACACACACACACACACACACTAGTATCTTGAAAAATATCTAGTCAAATATTATGTACTGTCATCATGGCAAAGATAAAAGAAATCAGTTATTAGATATTAGTTAATAAACTTTAGAAATATGTTGATAAAATCTTTCTGTTAAACAGAAACTGGGCAAAAATATACAGGTATACAGGGTGGCTAATAATTCTGACTTCAAATATATATTATATTTGTTCTTTTTCTTGCCATGTTAACTATAAAAATAACTACTAAACTAAACAATAAAAAAACTGTAAATAATTAATAATAATAATAATAATAGTAATTATCATGCAAGCCAGAGGGCTGTTCCATAAACCAAGCTTAGAGAAAAAGCCAGGCTTATTTTGTTAAGTCAGGTTTATTAATGGCGGATTATGTTTTTTGAATCAAAATTACGATAGTTCAAACTCATTTACCATGGAAACTTATGCTGGGAAACTAGCCTGGTCTGGGGCAGGTTAACACTTAGGCTAAGTCAAGTTCAAGCTTAATCAAAGTAATGTTAACATTCGCCTGCCATAATTTGATGCCTTTTTATTTCACTTAATATTTTAATAATGATTAAAACTTTAGTCACTTAATAGTAAACATATATACACCAAACATCTTTGTGAATAAAACGATATATATTTTTAATTTAAAACAAGTTAATGCAAACAAAACAAATCCAAACTACAACATTTCAACTTTTTTTATGTCTTTGTTAATTTTTTTTTCATTTTTATTTTTTCCTGTTTATTAAAATTTTGCTTGATATTTTCCCTCAACTTATTAATTTGGGTGTACTAAATTTTGGACTGTGATCTTCAGTTTATTTGTTGTTAGATTAGTTTCAAATTTTTCTTTGGTACTGAATAATCTAATGTAGCTAATGTTTATAATTGCACAAACATTATTATAAAGCATTCTGTAGAAAATATTAATTTAAAATATTAATCTGTGAGGGGTGTATTTAGCTGTAGTAGTAATTGAACGATGAATGCCACTGTGTAGCATTACTGTTGTGATGAGGCAGATACAGTTGGAGCCATTTGCAAGCTTCATTGGCACAATCACAGTATAACATAAAACAGAGGGGCAATCCAGAAAGCAAGTCGTAGAGCAGGCAGAGTTCAGGAGGCAGAGAACAATCACAAACGATGAGACAGGTTATGAGTTCGAGGCAGGCAGAGAGCAACCACACACGATAAGACAGGCTAAGAGTTCAGGTACGGGTAAGGCAAAAACAGGATGAAACTGCTCAGTAATGATTGCTGGGCAAATCAAGACTTCGCACTTAGTAGCATGAGAGGGGTTTATATGCACCAGGTTAACGAGGGACACCTGTTCCGCAATCAGTCCCGAGCAGAGAGGCTTATGGGAATTTGAGTCCGGGATCAGATAAGAATATAGGTGATGGCTCCCTCTGGTGGTGCACAAGAGGAATGCCTGACACTTCACTTACAACATATACAGCTGAAGTCAAAATTATTAGCCCCCCTGAATTATTATCCCCGTTTATTTTTTTCCCCTAATTTTTGTTTAACAGAGATTTTTTTCATACATTTCTAAGCATAATAGTTTTAATAACTCATCTCTAATAGCTGATTTATTTTATCTTTGCCATGATGACAGTAAATAATATTTTACTAGATATTTTTCAAGAGACTTCTTTACAGCTTAGTGACATTTAGACGCTTTACTAGGTTAATTAGGTTAACTAGGTATGTTAGAGTAATTAGGCAAGTTATTGTATAATGATGGTTTGTTCTGTAGACTATCAAAAAATATCTAAGGGGGGCTAATAATTCTGATTTTAACTGTATGTAGTATATGAATTACAAAATTTAGCACCACCTACATGTGTAGAATGAATTTTAAAGTCATTTATCCGTTTTCCAACCTGTCACGATCACCAGTGATCAGATCCACCAGAGATTGCTAGAATACATTCACAAACACATAGGACTACAAATCCACCATGTTATGGACTACATATTCAGTCATACAGCACACACACAACTGCTCCAAGTCTCCTCTGATTAGACTTTCACAGCTGAAGCTGCTTTAGTACTGATTATATGGACTATAAAGTCAGCACACAAACACACAGGAGTTGCTGAGTCTTGTCTACTGTTTTAGTGATACTACAACGTGTTTTCCTTTGTCTTGTTTTGCCGTGTTTTGATCCTTGCCTCGTTTATTTGTTTAATCCTGTTTGCTGCCTGCCTTCTGACCATCTGCCTGTGTATCTGACTACGACTCTGGATGGCCCTTATACATCTGTTTGCCCCAGTATTGACCTCTGCTTACCTGACCCTGCTAACAAACCTGCATGTGGATCCACACCCCTGTTGTCAGTGTCACATCCTTGGTTACACAACCCTAAACCAAAAAAATGAAAATCAAGCCAATTTTTTTTTTTTTTTATGTGGGCAAATGAAAAAAACAAAAAAGTCTGTTTCCTCGATTTTTAAGTTTTGTTTAAAATCAAAAATTGAATGAATGCAACATGTACATGGACTATTTATGCATCTGAATGACAATAAAAGCTACTAACTAATATGTATTTAATTGATTTCACTGCTTTAAAATGTATTCAGCATCTAATGCCCATACATACACCCACCCACAGAACCTCACTCATCAGAAAGTGATTCAAAGTTGACAAATTAAGATTAAAACACCATTTGTAAATGTGGATCTGTCTTACTTGTTTACGTCTGACAGAAATGTAATAAAACAAGGCCTGGGGTTCATTCACTCTTACAAGGTTAAAATGTGTTTTTTTTAAATATCCATATTTGTTTTAATTATAAAAAAAAACTTTACAATGTGTGATTTTAAAGTGTCGCTAATTAAATGAGACACCATGGGTGCTTCTCAGTTCTTCTTTGTGCATCCTCATTACCTCACCTTGGTTTCTTTCCTTGCATCTTAGCTCCACCCTCTCAGGATTCGAGTGAAGAATGCAAGGAATTTGAATCAAGTGAAATAATATATTCTTGTTTTCTTTAGTGTCACTTCATTTCTTTTAATGAGAAGTACTGTACAGAACTCATTTTGCTTGCACATCCAGATTCTTAAATATTTACAGATAATTATTTACATTGTATTACCACAAAATACTACGTTTGTCTTTGCAATTATTCCATTATTAACTGCTTTTATTTGCGTTGAAAGTATTACATCAACATGAAAGGAACTTAAACAAACCACATTTCCAAGAACTTTATACTTAATATATATCTTATTGTGTATTTGATTTATTGAACTGTAGTGATTATTGGTGCAGATGTGGAGGAAAATTTACACATGCGTCACATTTAGTCACTGAAACACGCAAAAGATCGACCTATGTATCCTCAGTCATGCCTCCTCATGGAATCCCCCTCTCTCATTGATTCTCACCTCCTCATGATGCAATTAGAGGACTGAAATATCCTACAAGATGGCTGAGCTCAAATGGTTTCTGGGTCGGAGAATGGAGGATCCAGGGAATAAGGAAGGATACTGAGAAGCACCCTAAGTAACATGTATAAATCTGATCATGTCTCTCATTGTCAGCATTATTGTTTGTAGCTTATCACACAGGCAAACCAGCAGGTGGGACAGATGAAACAGATGGAGGAGCTGATAAACACCTCAAACAAACTAGAGTTTGACAAAGTTAAGGTCTGTAAATTCAGTCTTGCAAATTCAGTAAAATGACACTCTTTAAAAAGATTCCAACAAGAGTCTGATATCACAACATATCACAGAATAATCGTTTTATTTTATACTTTGTTAGAGTGTATGGAGGGAGACATGTATTATTTTAAATTTCAAACAAGTTGCAGCACTTTCAAACATGTTAAATCTGTTTTTTTTATTTCTACAGGTCATTCCAATTGTCTCTAAAACGCGTTGCCTAGAAAAACACGGAGAACTACAAGAACTGAGTAAAAGGGGCTCTCTCTTCAGTATACGAAACAAGTGTTCCCCTGTATACATGTTTCTTTTTAATGACCTTCTCATTCTCACAACTAGGAAAAGGTTAGAAGATGGTGTAATTCTTAAAAATCTAAACAGCCAATATTAACCACATTTTCTAATGTATTGTAAGTAAGAGATATTCATATCTCTGCCCTCATGTGGTAACTTTTTGTGCCCCCATCTTTATCTTGATGTGGTTTTTGTGCCCCCATCTCTCAGTGGTTGTCTCGACCGCTTTATGGTGATCGATTATGCTCATAGGTCTCTGGTTCAGGTACAGGCAACAGTAAACAGTCTTGGTCCACATTTGGATCATTGTTTCTGTTTGACTCTCCTGGAAAACCATCGGGGTAGCACCTGTGAACACTTGCTCAAGGCTAATACAGAGTAAGATGCATGTAGTGCAGTGGTTTTATTCATACCAATAATTTAAATGTCAGCTATGACTGTAATTTGACATGAATATATTATCTGAAAAACAATCAATTTTATTTGACATCTTTTAATACCCTCTCCCCAGGTCAGACATGCATCGGTGGATTGCTGCTTTTCCATCAATTAATGAAACCTTTGGGGAGGAGAAGATTTATGAAGATTGGGGTGAGCTTATGATTGTAACACTAGGGGGAATTGATGTAGTAATAGAAATCTCTCCAAAAGTTTAACCAGTAGCCATTTTCCCTTCATGTGTCTAAACATTGGCAAACATTCATCATTTGAAGACAAAAAGACTTCTTTAGCAGATGAGTGGATGGCAAGCTTGAAATTAAATGAGGCTGTAAAGTTGGTAAATGGCTAATTTTTATTTATTTCATTAGTTATAGTTGAGTAGAGGATATTATGTAGATAAATGAATCAGGAAACATCTTTCAAAATAAAAACTGATATATGACTTGGCTGTGCCTATAAAGTCCTACAATATGCATTCTGAATAAAAAAGTTGAATAAGAACCTACTTTTATAGACATGATGCTTCATAATTAACATTGTGTGCATGTGTGCTTGTGTTGTATCAATCAGATTGTCCTCAAGTACAGTGTGTCGATCGGTATGTAGCTAAACAGGCAGATGAGCTTAGCTTGGAGGTATCTGAGGTCATCAATGTGCTGCGCAAAACCAATGAAGGTACAAAAAGCAATCACTTAAATTTTGTGGGCTTAAGTCTTTGACACTAAATTGGATTTTAATTTTTTATTACCCCTCTCAAGGTTGGTACGAAGGCATACGTCTCTTTGATGGAAAGAAGGGCTGGTTTCCAGCAGAGAACACACTAGAAATAAACACTGATCACCAAAGACGACGGAATGTGAGAAAGAAGTACCAAATCGCACAGTCAACCAGTCAGAACAGTCAAAGCTGATTGCCACTGACTTATCCTAAAAGTGCCAGGGAGCGATTGCTGCCTATCCTATTTACTTTCTCTTTTTAATAATAATTATATATATATATATATATATATATATTTAGGGCTGTCAATTGGTTAAAAACTAATTAATCACACTTTTTTGTGAATAATCATGATTAATCAGGAAAGTAATTAATCATGATTAATCATAATTAATCACAAATAAAAATAAAAAATCTAAAATACAGCCATTGCAAATATGGAAATTGGAAAAATATAATAATAAAAAGGTATTTAATACAAACAATTGTATTCATTGTAAAGTTGTATTGCGAGTTGAGAACATTAATTATAAAGTAGAAACAATTTTGCTTAGTCCTCCTTAACATTTAGCCAGTTGCTAACAGTCCAGTCTATTGACATTATCAGACAACACACACACAGAGAGAGAGAGAGAGAGAGAGAGAAAGAAAGAACGCGCAGTACAGCGCACTCCCTTCAGATCATCAACATGCACAATCGTGTTCATCAAATTTGCTTAAACTAAGCGTTCTTAAAGTATGGCTGTATTTCTCAAGCAAGGATTCTGACGCAGCAACATGAAGCAGACGCTTTACAAAAGTTGTGTGTAGTGGGGAAACACGTCAAACTTAATGAAACATTTGAGGGCACTTGGAATCAACTTAAAGGTGAGGAATAGGCTGTCTTTGACAGCTTGCAACATCATCTGCCACTTTCATTGAGTACATTTACATGGACACCAATACTCCGCTTTGAGTAAGATAATACTCTGATTAAGGGTCTACATGTAAGCAGCGATTTTTGATTACCTTAAGGGACCACCCGAGTCCCGAAATGCGGAGGTTTTTCTTTCCGTTCGCGGTGCGGTATCAAATTCTATTAGTACAGCACTCTTCCAGCAGTCCTTTATATTTTCATCAAATAACTGTCACGAGGCACAAACAATATGTTGCTGGATGAAAGTGAACTGCTGAACTGCAGTTAAAGTCTAATGATTAAAAATGAAAAACCCGAAACTGCATGAAACTCTGGAGGAAACGCTGAAGAGCCTGGTGATGCGACCTTAATTGTTTTATACTGAAACTTTCCTTCTAAAAGCTTCTTAAATGCAGATGAAAAGGCGATTAAAAAAATAACTTGGCCAATGTTTGGGGTTATCAAAATGCTGAAGAACTGAGTGCAGCAGAGTTCGTACTGCATCCTTCACCCCCCCCCCTGTCTGATTTCATGGCAATTGATGGTAAAATCTTAGAAGAGATCGTGCAAATTATGAAAACATCAATTTGCAGTCTTGACATGCTCCCCACATCATTCTTCAAAACAATGTTTAACTGTTTAGAAATGGATCTTCTAAAAGTGGTAAATGCTTCACTTCTAACAGGGATTTTTCCAAACTCACTTAAAACTGCAGTTGTTAAACCCCTCTTAAAAATAACAACATGGATAACACCTTTTTGGGCAATTACAGGCCAATCTCAAATCTCCCTTTCATTGGCAAAATCATTGAAAGTTCATTGAAGTTGTTTTTAACCAGGTTAACAAGTTCTTAAACTTCAACAGATTGCCTAAATACAGATTCTGGCAAACAGTGCTGGTATTGCTTGATCTCGGTGCTGCATTTGACACTGTCTATTACACCATACTTCTGGATAGGCTGGAAAACTGGGTTGGCCTCGGTCCTCAAATGTTCAGATTTTATCTTGAAGGGAGAGGTTAATATGTCAGTATAGGTGAATATAGGTCGAGGTGGCCACCCATCACATGTGGAGTCCCACAAGGCTCAATTCTGGCACCTCTCCTGTTTAACCTTTCTATGCTCCCTCTGAGCCAAATAATAAGAAAAAAAACTAATTTCCTACCACAGCTATGCTGATGACACTCAGATCTACTTAGCCTTATTGCCTAATGACTACAACCCCATTGACACCCTCTGCTAATGCATTGATGAAATTAACAATGGATGTGCCAAAACTTTCTTCAGTTAAACAAAGAGAAAACTGAAGTCATTGCGTTTGGGAACAGAGATGAGGTTCTCAAGGTGAATGTGTACCTTGGCTCTAAGGGTCAAACAACAAAAAATAAGGTCAAGAATCTTTGTGTGACTCTTGAGTCAGATCTGAGTTTCAATAGTCATGTCAAAGCAGTAAGTAAATCAGCATACTATAATCTCAAAAACATTGCAAGAATCAGATGCTTTGTTTCCAGTGAAGACTTAGAGAAACTTGTTCATGCTTTTATCAGCAGCAGGGTGAATTACTGTAACAGCATCCTTACTGGCCTTTCCAAAAAGACAGACAGTTGCAGCTCATCCAGAATGCTGCGGCCAGGATTCTGACCAGAACCAGGAAATCAGAGCACATCACACCTGTCCCCAGGTCTTTATACTGGCTCTCAGTTACATTCAGAATATATTTTAAAGTATAATAATACTTTAAAATATATTCTGAATGTAACTGAGAGCCAATAACTTGTCTATAAATCACTAAATGGCCTAGGACCTCAATACATTACAAGAATGCTCACTGAATACAAACCTAATAATCACTCAGATCTTTAGGATCATATAAACTAGAAATTCCATATAAACTAAAAATGTGCTCCAACATTAGGCATATTCAAATCAAGACTGAAAACACACCTGTTTAGCTGTGCCTTTACTGAATGAGCACTGTGCTACGTCCAACAGATCACACTGTTATGTCTTTCTTTTCTTTTTCATTCTTTTATAACCTGTTTTTAACACATTTTAATCTTAATTATTTTTATTATCTGTTTTTATTTTTTATACTTGTCTCTTTTTTTCCTGTTTATGTAAAGCACTTTGAATTGTCACTGTGTTTGAAATATGCTATATAAATAAACTTGCCTTGCCTTGTCTTGCCTATGCACAAACTGAAAGGGGTTTAGGGTACTGTGAGTCTTTTGCATAATTTCCTTCTTAGCTAACTTTTTAAAACATTTCATAACTAAAGATGTAGGTGCCACAGGTCTAAAATACTTTGATTTCTGTGGGGTTTTTTTGGCACAGGAATAATTGTAGACAGCTTCCACAGTGCAGGTACATTTTGTTTTTGAAAGGATAAAACAAAAATCTCATAAAATTTCTGTCCTAACTGCTCAGCACATTCCTTAAGCAATCTAATTTCTATCTTATTCGGCCCAGGTGCTTTTCTAATTATATTCTGTTTAAACTCATAATCACATCCTTTACATAAAAGTCGCTGTATGCTGAGTTTTTTTATTCTTTTAAAAGCATAAAAATACCATAATATTTTTCCATATAAAAAAAAACATGCTATATGAACACACTTGTTTATGTGAAAAACAATACCGTACCCGAACGTCTGTCTTCATTTTTGTCTCTTTAACCAGCCCAATACCAGTTTACCCAATTATATTTCAGCCCCCTGGGTTGCCTTGGTGGAAAACTGTGTATTTGATTAATTCAGTCATGGTTTAAATCAGCCTTTTGTCACGTTAGGGGATCAAAGTGAGGAACAACAGAGACGAGGATCCAAGTGCAGGAAAAATAAGATAATATTTAAGCAAAACGGGGACAAACAGAAGTGGCTGATACAAAAAGGGCAATTCAAAAACTTAGTCAAAAACTGGCATAGAGTCAAAATAGGTGGCAAACAAGAACAAACAATAAACAAGGCTAAGGTAAACAAAAAATGGCAAAACAAAGAAATACAAACATACATCAACATCAAAAAAACTCTATGCTAACCTGCTGTATGTGTGGTGTATATATAATCTGAATGATCAGTGATCACAAGTCTCTGCTGTGTGTGTCTCTGAGCAACTGGTGTGTGTTTGTGACAGTACCTGATAGGGTTTGTAGTTCCTAAACATGACATATGTAGTTCACCAGCGATCTGTCAGGAGTGGATCGCTGGTGATCGTGACACCTTTAGGCTCAATAGTCAGGCACGCTCCTGTTGATGTCGTCAATCTGGCAACCTGTGCTTGCGTGGAGTCATCAAAGGACGGGCAGACTGAAAATGTTTTTTGAATCAGGAGTGCAATACCTAGTTCAACCACTTTGTGTCAAACTTACCTTTAAAAAATACACTTATATTCCCTGTTTATTCTGTATTAATTTTCAACTTCTTTATCTATGTTGCAATTTTGTTACAAACTGTATCTGATTTGAATTCATTTAAACTAATATTGTTTCTTTTCCTACTATCCTCACCTGTAATTAAACACATGATGTCCCAGGCAGTACCTACAAGTTTATCTTGTACACAGCACTGTAAACCTGTGAAACAGTAAAAATCACTAAATACAATAAGTTAGTTTAACTCATATATTTTTTAAAAAGTTACTTTGGCTTAAAAAAAAACTGACAATATTAAGCAAAACTCAAACCAAATGAGTTATGAATGAATTAATTATATAATTATGTGTTAACTTAACTCGAATGCTTTAAGTTAATTCAGTTTATTTATTCTAAATTTTAATCAATAGCTGTCACAAATAGGCCAGGTTCTCCCCACTCACAGTCATATGATTCACCCCATCGTCCTCAGTCACCGCAATCAGCAAGATCACCGTCACCTGAATTCTAATCACCAAGCGCACCTGCACATCATCCCCCCTCCTCACTAGTCACCCAAAAATACCTGCATGTTCCCTCACTCAGTGTCCGGCCTCTTCTCATCGAGAAGGACAATAACAGTCAGTCTATTCCAATTCCTATGAGTTATACTTACCTCGTCAGCTCTCTGTGTTTCTTAGTATCTCCGTGTTTCTTCTTAGTGTGAATCCATCTCCTGATCCGTTTGTCGTCACCATTGTCATCAGTTGCTAGTTCACTTCATTACGGCTCCACTGCTCTCCTTCTGCAAGATAAAAGACGTTACCTGTTGACATTTCAAGAAGACATTTACCCAGGCCCCCCTCCTGGTCCACCCCGATTGCAAAACTCCTGTTTGTTGTAGAGGTGGAGGCTTCTACTACCTGACTGGGGGCCAATCTTTCCCAGTGGCAGGAAGTACCAGCAAAATTACATCCATGTGCCTTCTTTTCCCCATCAGTTCAGTCTTGCGGAATCCAACTATGATGTCAGTAACAGTGACCTATCAGCCGAGCTTTTGAAGAGTGGAGGCATTGGTTGGAGATGTCCTGACATCCATTCACTGTGTTTACCAATCAAAAGAATGTTCAATATCTAAAATAAGCTTAAATCCACGACAAGCAAGCTGGGCGTTATTCTTTACGAGATTTAACTTTGCCATGTCATTTCTCCCTGTACATAAGAACACCAAAGCAGATGCCCTTTCCAGGTTACATGGCCCTGAAGAAACCTTGAATAAAATCGAGCCCATCATCCCACAAAGTCTGACTTTGAGTGGAAGACCCCTCCAGCTTCAGAGAATGATAACAAAAGCCATTCCGCCGGGTTGTCCTCCAGCTCGTCAGTTCATTCCATTATCTCAACATCTGTCCCTTATTAAATCTGCTCACTCCTCTTTGGGCACTAGCCACCCTGGGGCCAACGAGACCTGTTCGCTTCTGAAAGACCCTTTCTGGTGGCAGAGAATGGCACAGGATGTGAGAAGGTTCGTGCAGGGGTGCAAGGAGTGTGCCATCTTGAAGACTCCCAGAAACTTATCAAGAGAGAAGCTTGTGCCTCAGCTAGTCTCAAATCACCCCTGATTACATCTAGCAGTCGATTAAATGACTGATCTGCCAGCTTCTGAAGGTAATACCTGTGTTCTAGTCATTACTATTAGATTTTCCAAGTTTTGCAAATTGATACCCCTGCCTGGGTTCCACAGAGCTCTTGTTTAATCATGTGTTCCATAACTTTGGACTCCTTGAAGATATTGCTTCAGATCGGGGTCCTCAGTTTATTTCCAGAGTCTGGAAGGCATTCTTCGGACTCCTAGATGTGAATGTCAGTCTGTCCTTTGGCTACCACCAAACTAATGAACAGACTGAACGTAAGATCCTGGAAAGGGGGCGATTCTTACAAACCTTCTACCATGGTCACCAGAAATCTTGGGAGTCGGTTTTTAGGCTGGGCTGAGTATGCGCAAACTTTCCCTGCACCATCCTGCCACTGCACTCACTCCCACTCCCTCCTCTGTTCCCATGGTTGGGGAACCATCTGACATCCAGGTCTTGGATTACTGGTTCCAAGCAAGCGAGGAGATCTGGGATTCAGCCCATGACCAGCTCCAGAGGGCTGTTCGGAGAAACAAAACCTACGCTGATCTACTTTGTTCTACCACTCCCAACAGAAGGTCTGGGTGTCCACAAAGGATACGCATCTCCGATAGCCCTGCAAGAAGCTGAGTCACTGTTATGTTGTTGCCTTCCTCATCATCAAAAGAATCAACCACGTCACGTATCGTCTGCAACTTCCAACACAATTTAAGATTCACCCTTCATTTCATGTCACCGTTAAAACCCTTCTGCCCTCCTCTCTCCACAGCCCCACTCTCTCCTACTGGTTGAAGAGGGTTCCATCTACTCAGTTAGTGATATCATCAGTTCTATATGGTGTGGAGGTTGACTGGAGTATTTAGTCCATTTGGAGGGTTATGGTCCTAAGGAAAGATCTTGGGTAAATGGACTCTTTTTACAAGACTATGATAACGCGATTGTCTTTCTTATTTCCACACAGTCACATGGTTCCTTCCTGATATTCTTTGTCTTCTTGCAGAACTTTGTGCCTTCAAGATTTCTAATGCATGACAAAAAGAAAAATTTCCTACAATAAAATATTTCTTGGTTACACTTTACAATAAGGTTCCATTAGTGAACGTTGGTAAATGTATTTACTAATATGAACACACAATGAATAATACATTTATTACAATATTTATTTATGTTTGCTAACATTAATGAAAGTTAAGTTGTTTATTGTTAGTCCTTTATTAACTAATATTGCATTAATGTTATCAAGCACAAATTTGTTTTTTATAAGTTATTTGCATGATTTTTTTCAATTTTTTTAGTTCTTGTTAGTAAATACAAGAACTGACTATGAAAACAATGAAAGCTTATTGTAAAGTGTGACCAATGTCTTTATTTTTAGGCTATTGCTGTTTTAAGTTTTATACCAGATGATCAAAAAGCTTATTAACTCTACCTCCGCTGGACCCGACCAGTTTTCCTGCGGCGCGGGAATAAATTTCTGAATAAAACACGCTAGCGGTCGGGAACTCTGGTGTAATTTGAATGGGAGTGGGCGGCCTACCTATAGACCAATTACCATGTTTGTAAACATTTAGGATGCGCGCGCAGGGAGGTGGCAGAAAAAAACAGGAGCGCTAGCATTTACAGTGAGGGAATGAGATTCGATGCAGTACAGAGTTTGTTGTTGTCTTAGAAATTAGATATATTGATTACATATTATATATATATTATTTACATAATGCTTTCAGCGTATTATAACAGCTTGTCACGCAGTGATAAGCACAGTGATTCGGCAAAATTAATGTTAAAGTGAGCAGCGTTTGTCTGACAGGTCCATTTGCGATCGCACCCTCCCAACGGATATTGAATAAATGAAATGACCAAGCATCCAGCCCCAAATATACAATCTCATTAAAGCTCCAAGAGATTTTACAAGAGAGAAGCTAAAGGCTTACAAGTGTTTGTATGCCAACAATTGTGTTCTGTGTGGTCATGTGCAATAAATAATGTTCCCTGATTACCTAAATTAAAACTACGTAGTGCTAAAATCCGAGGTTCTGCTGAGCCAAAGACAAGGAAAAAAAGACGGAGCTAATGTTATACAAGGCCTGGACCTGTAATCATCAATAAGCAGAACAACTGCATTCTGACAGCGAACTACATATATACAGCAGTTACATGTACGGTAAAGGTGGTTTTATATTCACACATTCAGACTTTCTCCTTAAAAATATAATTTAATAAAAGTATTACTTGCAAACTCTAAATAGCGAAATCATATTAGCAGCCAATGACTATCAAAGTACAACATTGTTCACAGTCAAATAAACAGTGTTCATGTTTTTTTCAATTCACACTTGCAGGTTATTTCAGAGCGAATACTCAAAGTTCTTTGGCTCTCGACGAAGGCGGTCGCACTTTTTCCCTCTCCGTCCCTTATCTTCCCTGGCTGGCTCTTCTTGTCTTGTCTTATTCTATCTCTGAGGCTCTCCCTGCCCTGCTATCCAACCAAATAAGGAATTATGGATTTGATCAACTGGTCTCTGAACGCGATTGACACCATCTTCTCAATGAGAAGTTTGGGCTCGGGAGAGCCCACTTGTCCTGCTGGGACGTTTGCAGCTGGATACGTGATGGACGGGTGGGAGAAGTGGCGTGTCGTGTGCCTGGCTGCTCTGTCCCTGGAGGATATTGAAGATATCTACCTATTCGGAACTTTGATAACAGGGTTTCTGCTGATGGGCTTATGCGGGGCCCTGGGGTATCGACGATTGATAAAAGCGGTCAGTGCTGCTCAAAACCCCACCAAGCTGGCCGGCTTGATTGAAACTATAATGGGCAGGTATGCTGCTAATCAGACTGCTGTATTTGACCGCAAATTTGAAATTATCGGGGTGAAATTAGCGGCTTTGCAACAAGATTTGGCCAGGACTGGAGACCAGTGACGGACATTAAATATCTGTAAAATTGGCAGATATTTACCTAAATTTGAAATACTTTCTTCTCTTTCGGCTCCCAGGATAGCAAGATAAGGAGACGCTCTGAAATTCCTGCTCCCTGTCAAGGACACCTGTTGGACTCTACAGGCTTACACACACACACACATACACAGCTACAGATAAGACTTTCATTACTGAGCCCTTATCCAACGCCTTCGTGTGCTTTCACCCACTGGAGGGGGTAGGCGGGTCTGTGACCAGCGCTTCTCACAGCTGCAGGACGGATGGCTGCCCGCCCTTACTGGACTATATCCACATCCCTTGTTCCAATTCCCTGTTGCGATGTTTTGTCTTGTCTATGTGTTTATGTGCTTGATTGCCAAGGCTTTTTTAATTCCCTGGTCACACTCTGCCCTAATTTAAGAGCAGGGTGAGAGGGAGTTTTTTTTTTTTTTGCCTATCTTTCCTTATGTATCTTGCTTCCTTTTTTTCTAAATGCTACCTCCCGTTGACCTGTCTCTCCCTGAAATGTGATGTTTGTGTATGGTCGGGGGGGTTTAATTTCACTATATGTCAGTGTATGTGAATACATGGAGGTATATGTGACAAATAAAGGCTTGATTGATTGATTGAAGTGCTGTGGTAAACAATATAGGGAGTGTGTCACAAATTGTCTCTGGATGAATGTGTGAATATAAAACCAACTTTAATAACTTACTCTTTCACGTTTCAATGCAAGCATTCAGTGTTTGCAGTTTAATTAACCATATGTAACTGTTTTGCCGAAATCATTGCTGCAATCAAAAACGAGTAACGTATATTATTCAGCATAGCCTGAACTTACCTGATATAACATGAGAGCTGCAGAGTCGAGCATTTATAATTAGGTCATCACTTCATTCAGCTCACTTTTAGCCAAAGACGTCTACAGTCGGCATTGAAAGCAGTGTGTTGATGGTAAAGGTTAAGTTTTATATTTTTGGACTTTTGAATTTGGCATCCTACCACAAAACACGACATGTTTGCTATTGCAGCCGGTCATTTTTTGCAACCAGGGACCCGTGTGACGGCATGTGTGACGTAGGTTGGTAATTCCTCTATAGAGCTCCCGAGAGAAAGAGCGCGCACTCCCGAGAGAGAAAAAGAGAGAGTGCACATCCGCCGTAGTGCTGTGTGTGTGTGTGTGCATAAGAGAGAATGAGAGAGCGCTACTGCTTTGCACTACTGCCCTTTTTGCACTGTCTTGTTTGTATGCAGCAACGCTGCACTGCTTTGGCAATACTAATGTAGTTATCTGTCATTCCAATAAAGCACCTAAATGTGAAATGTGAATGTGAAAGCGCAAGCATCCGCTATGGTACTCTGTGTGTGTGTGAGAGAGAATGAGAGAGCACGCATCCTCCGCGTGCTCTGTGTCTGTCTGTCTGTGTGTGTCGCTTGTAATAAGCTGACTGGACTCTGTAACATCCAGCTGAAAACGAAACAAAATTCTCCAAAGTTCATTTGAGCCAAATGTAAAAACAGTGGTAACACTTTATAATAACTGCACACTATGAATCATTTAATAAGCATTCGCAAATAATTAATTCACAGTAAGCATTTTATAAATACAGCTACAAATGCTGTATTCTTGACTTATAAGCACATGTATAATGTGCTTAATGATTGCCTTTTCACACTTTATTAATGAATTTTTCATTACTAAATTAATTTTGTTTGTAAATGCTATTTACAAAGCAGATTTTTAGGAAAAGTTGGTGTTTTTTTATTTCTATTGCAATCAAATTAATAAATTAAATTAATTTTAACCCTTTTTTATCTTTGCCCTTATGGCTTAACATATAGAAACCGAGATTACTACTAAAAAATAGATACAATTGTCAGGGTAAAAATCAGGAGAGGAATCAAGTGCAGGTAAAATTATTTATTTCTCAGTGGTCTGCAGAGTAGATAGAAATATAACATAAATCCCAGCACAGCTGCTGTAAAAATCTACTGAAAAGCACCAAATCCTGGCAAAAATAAAAATACAAAGTCACACAGAGCGCACATCGATCCAGAGTCGTCAGACAAAAGGGGGCGCTCTGCGATCCAAATCACAGAAGACAATTGACACACAATTGACACGTGGTGGCGTTTGAAGCCTTGAGACGTGGAGAACAGACGCTCTTGACACACTCCAGACGCTCTGGAGGTAATTATTGTCATACATTAAAGGGCACCTATTTTACCCCTTTTTTAAGATGTAATATTAATATTATGGTTCTTCTGAGTGTGCCAGTTTAGGTTCAGTTCAAAACACAATTCAGATTTTTTTATGATGTGTTAAAAAGTGCCATTTTGGGGGCGTGTACACAGTTTGCTGTTTTAGGGGCGTGTTGCTTCACATGAAAATTAGTTTCGACTTCCCGCCCAAGTTAACAAGGGGGCGGAGCCAAGAGCTCCCCCGCTTTGTGTAATAGACAGGCAGACAAGAGAGAAGCAACATGAGTGTACCAACCAGGTACAACCAGCTGTACTTGTACGACTCAGACACAGACTAAGCAGACAGTACAAATCATTTGTGTCTTTGTATAGTTTTACAGCCAACTGTGTGCTAGTTTAAAGCTCTGAGCTTGTAGCCTACACCGAGACTAATAAAGCACACTGAATTAACTTTGACTGAAGGGCATCACACACCGGATGTACCGCGACACGGCGCGCACATGACAGTTGAAAGTATCGCACACTTGCAGCGTCGGTGTGTCACCTGTTAGAAACTTATGTTTAGAATTCAAAAAAGCATGCCGCTGCGTGGCGCGACGCTGCGTGGCGCGACGCTGCGTGTCGCCGAGCGGCACTTCTGGTTGACCTGCTTGAGGCTATAACTAAAGGGCGTCATACACCGGACGCGCTGCTCAGAGCCATGACGCAGCACACCAGACGCGCACATTCGCATGTTATTTATAATGAAACTATTCAGATAACGCTCTGTGGCGCGGCAGAAATATGAACAGTGTCCTGAGCAGGGCCAGCGCATCCATAGAGGCGACCTAGGCGGCAGAATAGTGAGCAAACCCCACGGTCGTCACTTTCACTCGCGACAACGCGAAATGCATGGCGCTGCGCGTAGTTAGTTCGTTATTTCCAATGGAGGGACGAGCACGTGAGGCAGCGTGCTCGCACTTTCCAGCTGCACCTAGTTAAGATGACAGGGAGCTTCTGTGACCGCGGGAAATGCAAACCGCTGAAGTTTAAGGAAGACACAATGAAAAGTATACATGTATGCAAATCCACCAAAACTTACAAACACTGGCGGCAAGTAGAGCAATAACGTGGTGAATGTTGAGCCCAATGAGCCTTACATCTAAAAATAGAGCAAGGGTGTTTCTTTGGTGACGTCGCTTTGACAATGGAGGACGTGAAACAACATACTGAGGAGATGGTAATGGCCACCTGTCAATCAATATTGGTGGGCGGGGGGACCGCACTCCTACGTCAAGTTGCGGTCGATCTCAAAACGGCTCCAATTGGTCCACGGTTTTTATGTTTGACTGAGTGTGTTTATATCACCCAAATATGACGGTCTATACACTATACCTACACATATGTCTGTCTAAACAGCTTGAAAAGTAGATTTTTCACTATAGGTGCCCTTCAATACTGAATTGGTTGAGGCGTTTTAGAATGACCAAAACAACATTTAAGATGTTTTACAATGTGCCTGGCATGGCCCCTGGGTGCAGCCGTGTAAGGTGCATACCAGGTCTTGGGGCAGAACGTCTCCTCCTCCTGTGTTCGAGCTTTCCACGGAGAATGCCTTCGCCCCATCTCCAGGACGCTTCGTTCTGTCTGACTAGTAAGTCAAAATTCACAAATTTACATTTTAAGCATATAGACTCTTGTTCATCCCACTTAAATCACAATAATGCATGTCTGGCTAACCCCATAGAGACTGTGTCTGTTCCTCGTGTTATTAGATCAAGAAATAAACATACTGTGTGCTCTAGAAAAAATCTATTAAGAATCAAACCTGAAAAACGGCTAAAAAGTGAAAATACTAATTTCATGAAGCTTGGTCTCCTAAACATCAGGTCACTAGCACCTAAAGCACTTATCATAAATGTAAGGGGGTCTCGGGCAAAAAAAAGGTTGAAAACCTTTTAAATAATAACTCAGGATTGTGCGTTCATTTTAGGCCTATATAAACTATAAAACATCTATGCAAATTAATGCAATACTATATGTAAATACTAAATTATTATAAAAAGGTCAATATTGAACTGCAAGTGACAGATTCAAAGGAAATGAATAAAAAAAATATAGGCTAGAATTAAAATAATATAGCCTACTTTGCAGCTTTCTTTTAAATTGTAGTAGGGCTATATAAATATAGCGCCGGACCATTTCTCAGTGTTTCGCTGTTAATGTCTTTAAATAAATAATTAGGCCTATTTAATTATTCATTTATTATTTATGTACAGTAATTGAGACATAAAATGAGACAGTAAAATACAATCAACAATGAAAATGTAAATTAAAACTGTAAATGAAAACAAAAATGAAAAAACTTATTTATTGACTGTCTTAGTCCTATCACTTTAAAATAACTAAAACTGTACATCTCTCTATATTAAGGCTAAAACACTGCTTTATTTATTTATTTAGGTCTACTTATTTGTATTTATGTTTGCACTTAATTTTAGTTGTCTTATTTCCGTAATTCTACTTTCAAAAATGAATCCTCATTGCACTTAAGTTTACAGTGATAATAAAGCTTGCTAACAAGTTTTTAATGATTAATGAAGGAATTATAATGCTTTGTTTAATTGTTTATTTTTATTTACAAGTAGCAGAGTATTTACAGCTACTGTATAGGCTATTTCTGTCTGTTCACATCCTGTCCCTTTGTGCCTCCTGGCGGCATAGTTGCAAACTGCGGTCATATCTAAAGAACACATTCTTACTCCTTTAGAGTGGCTGCGGTACAAGGCGCGGTGGTAATGTTCATATTAAAGTGTCACCTACTGTAACTAGCCAAGGATGGCCCAAAACTATAAGTATAAAAGGAGAGCAGAAAACGCTCCAGTTACTAAGGTAACCCTTGTTCCCAGAGGGGGGGAACGGAAATGCAATGTGGAAAAACTTTCACCTCAAAGCTAAGGGGCATGCATTATGGCGAAGGAACATAGCATTTCCGTTCCCCCTCTCGGGAAACAAGGGTTGAATTTCGGGGAACTTCAATGCTATGTGGAAAAACTTCCACTATGGGGAAATGTATGGAAAACACCATAATGATTGAACCTTACCGCCATCGGTAGGTTACCTAAGTCTTCCTCACATCTAAGGACCACACGTGGAGGTTCCAAAGATCTGGGCGAGGTTGCCAAATGGTGCCCTGTCTCTGAGAGAGTAGGTCCTCTCTCAAAGGGATCCGCCAGGGGAGGGCCGTCGCGATGAGGGAGAGTTCTGACATCCAAACTACCAAAAGCTCTAGGTCGATATGCCAATGCAACTGGGTTTCTTTCCACCGGCCCATGGCTGCAGGCCCGCGGCTGCATGCCCGCAACACACGGGCCCTCAGCCCCTGCTGGAAGCATCTGTTGAAACAACAACATGACTGGACGCCTGTCCTAGAGGCACTGCGGCCTGTAGGAACAAGGGGTCATTCCAGGGGATGAGGGCACGGTGACACAGCGCAGTAATAGTTACTCGATGTGTGCGTGCGTGCCATGCGCGTCTGGGGACTTGGTCGTGAAGCCAATGCTGTAGTGGTCTTATATGGAGTAATCCGAGCGGCGAGACAGCAGCTGCGGATGGCATATGCCCCAGGAGCTTCTGAAAAAATTTCAGTGGGACCACTATTTTGCTGTCGAACTCTCTCAGACGGTTCAGCATTAGCTGAGCGCGCTCTCCAGAGTCAAGCTCCAACCCGAGAAAAGAGATCCTCGCACGGGGGCGAGTTTGCTCTATTCTTGGTTGACCTGAAACCCCAATAGGTCCTGGAGCACCTTGTCCCTGTGCATAATCAATTGCTCCCGAGAGTGGGCTAAAAATCAGCAAGTCGCTGAGATAATTGAGTATGCGGATGCCCGCAAGCCGAAGGGGCGTTAAGGCTATCTCCACGAGCTTGGTGAAGACCCGCGGAGACAGAGAGCGAAGGGGAGGACTTGCACTGCCAGGCTTGACTTTAACGCAGACCGCAGAAAACTGACGGTGGCGTAGGGAGACATGAAGTACGCATCCTTCAGGTCTATTGCTGCAGACCAATGCCGAGAACGAACACACAGGAGGATGCGCTTCTGCATAAGCATTTTGAACGGCAGCTCATGCAGACAGTGGTTCAAAACGCTCAGATCTAGGATTGGCCATAGCCCACCGCTCTTTTAGGTACAATGAAGTACAGGCTGTAAACCCGCTCTCTATCTCGGCTGGAGGAGTCGGTTAGATTGCAACCTTCACCTGGAGAATAGCAATCTTCTCTCGCAAGACAGGGGCAGGCACAGGGCTGACCCTGGTGAGATACACCCTTGGAAGCTTGGATAGAGCGCGTGGAGGAGCGAGAGGTCTGCAAGCCTGAGGGCAGCAGATTTACTCCCACTTTAACCCTCAGATCTGCCCGAGTGCCCAACCGTGGAGCGGGGGACAACTGGGGTGGGTGGCTCTTTTGCAAGAGCGAACGGCGTTCATAACTGCGCACCAGACATGCCACCGCAGTGATGGCATGCACTGTTTGCAAGCACCGCATTAACATGCCCATCATCCGAGGACAGGAAACCACTGCATCAAGAAACGCACAGTCGGAGTGACGTCTTGACGTCTTCTCTTTTAGGAAATTCGCAACAATACATACCGCTCTCGAGACTGGACCCAAAGGATGCTAGGCAAGGGAGAAACCCAGCTCGACCGTCTGCCGCTGCGTGTCAACACTCTGGACAGAGAGATCACTCTCGTTCACTCTCTGTCAGAAACTCAGCTGGAGGAACCCTCATTGACTTTCTCAGAAGGCTGTTGAAGTCTCTGAAGTGAAAAATGATGCTTTGGCTTTGCTCGCACTATGCTCTTGATTGCAAATTGATTGCAACGATTATCAGGTGTGCTGAAGCTGAAGCTGCCAACTTATTGGCATTTTATTGCCCCGTTTATATACTCTTTCAGATGATTGGCTTTCTGAACGAAATCCCCATAGTGGAAGTTTTCCACATAGCAATGAAGTTCCCCTCCTGAAGGGGAACTAAGAACGACATAGTCTCTTGATGGTTGCCGGAAATACATTCAGTATTGCGTACATTCAGTTGCTATTCAGTGCGTACACAGTGGGTTTGTCCTGCAGTGTATAGAGCGGGATGTTGTGCCAGTACAGGCACAAACCCAAATTAATATGGCGCTGTCTCTCAGAGGGGGACAAATGGATCCCACCCACCTCCATCGGTACCGAAGCGGGGAAATGGTTGTCAGAGGATACGGTGTGAGCAGCAGTTTAGCCTCCAGCAGAGGAGAAGCATGTGTGACGGCACATCTCCAAGCACTTACACATCCTTATGGCTAGTTCAAATCCAAACCAGGGGCCATCTCATGAGCATAGAGCTCATCCTTGAGTTCTGCACTCAGCCCATCAAGGAAAAAAGCAGACAGGGCAGCATCGTTTCACCCACACATAGCAGAGAGAGTACGGAACTCGATGGCATAGTCAGTCACAGAGCGTTGGCCTTGGCGAAGAGCAGCAAGAAGGATTCACTCAATTATGGACTGTGTGCCGAGCAGAGGTGAGCTGGTGCACAGACAGATTTACACAGATCACAGGGAGACTGTGGTGAGACGAGATGCAATGTAATGGTTATCCACAGGACAAGACAATCTGGTGACCTTCAAACAGTTAAGATCCAAGGGTCATGTAGCTTTCTGACACAGAACAATTAGCTGCTGTATTGTCTGTAATTATTTGATGTACTGTAGTAAAGTAGGCATTTAATTAAGAAAGATCCGGGAAAAAAGTTTTGGTGAGTTATTACAACTTAACAAAATATGGTTAGTTAGTTTTGATTACTCTAAAGTTTTCATGAACCAGAAGCTTTTTAAAAATTATTATTATTGCAATACTTAACAGGAAAATGCAAACAGAAAAAAAAATTATATATATATATATATATATATATATATATATATATATATATATATACACACAAAAAGTGTACAAAAATATATAAAAAATTTATAATAAACATAAAACATGTCACCAGGGCATAGCATACCATGTCTATACATTCAGTCATTTTAAAGATCAGAGGAAGAAAAACATTTGTTGTGATGATTTACACATATCTCAGATTTTTTGTTTTTCAACAGCAAAATCAATACAAAACAATGTTAAAATAAAATATGACCTAGCAAATTTTTATGTATAAAACATGTTGCCAATAGAATACAAAGTTAACAATAAATTCAAGATCTTTATTGGATTTGTTTTTGTAATAAAAAAATTGTTCATTGTAAAACAAAATTTTTACTTCAAACTTTCAAAGACATATTTTGCTAAATCTACTCAGAACCTGTTTACCACTTCTATCAAACAATCAAAAATAAATGACAGAGACTCTATCTGCCTTACAGAAACAACAAATATTATCCATATTAATGTATCTTATAATAAAGACTTTGTTGGATAAATTGTAAGATTTTGAAGTGGATTTCTTTGATTTTAATATTTATATAATATTTAAAAGCAATTAACTAAGCTCTTCTCCAATAACTATTCCCTATAACAGAATTCTGAAGCAAATTCCATCTAGGAGTAATTTTATTTTGTTTTAAAAAAATAATAACGTAAAATATGTTTGTTATTGCATTTTTTATATGTTAACTCAACACCTTCTAAATATAACTTGTGATTTTTAAAAGATAGAGAATTGTAGGAAATATGTATAATATGTATAACCAGTTTAATACATTTAATAGGGATAGCTTTAACCACTGAATTAAATTCCGTAAACGTAATGGGAAATTATGAACTGACATGAATTGTTCAGATGATAAAATATTCCCACAACTGTCAAAAAGTTTCATTCTATGATTAAAGTTTCCATTAAACCAATTTGTTAAAAAAGAAAGATGTATTCGAAGTGGTAATATAGCCATTAATTTAAAAAAGTGATAGGAGAGAAATTGTGAGAGTAACAAATTTTTCAAGAAAGAAGAGCTTGCCCAACACGTAGGCAAACGGATATATGCAGGTCATCGAAAAGGCGTAGTCATAAACAGGAAAATGGTCAGTCTTGGCGACAAGCAACTTAAACAAACAAAGCAAAGGTTAAACACTGTAGGGCAAGGCAAAAGAAACCGCATTGTAATGCTAACAAAACAGAGTAACAAGACTCAGAAACTTGTGTGTAAAACAGAGGGGTTTAAATAGTCCAAGAAATCATTGATCATGTGTATCAGCTGTGTGTGTGTGTGCCTACATCATGAGGCCTATCAAAGCTATAGGAAATCTAAAATATCATATCTTTATGCAATTACTCAATATTAAGATCAATATACGTTAGTTAGTCAGTCAGACTGTAAATAAATAACCATTCAATTAAGTGTTTAAATTATGCTATATTTAAATTATGCTCTATGCTAAATTATATTATAATTCTATTTGGGCTACTTAAATTTATATTCGGTCTACCAAAACCTGAGTGTCTGAGTGCTCACTGGGGAAAATACATATTGTGCAAGTCCCAAGGCCAGCTGTGATCCATGGATCCATAGTGTAGTGCCTGGACCATCTAATATGTCCGGTACTTTAAGAATTAGCTCATAAGTTCTAATTATTGAAATTAATTCAGAAGATTCAAACGACTGGCTCACAGTCAGAAATAGGTTAACACGTACACTTACATCATCTATTGGACCACCCTATTAGAAGTAAGCAGCGTAACTTTATCTTTAGTAAATCTATGTTATATTATTACTTGGCCAACAATAACAATATAAACAGGATTTCACAAGCAAGGTAGCAAGACCATGTAGCTGAGGCAATAACTTAGAAACACATAAAACTCAGACAAGGATCTTAAAATAAAACACAAGTTTATTAAACTACACACACAGTAAACTACTCTATGTAAAACAGACAAACATACGGATACACAAAGAAACAGTTCTGGAATGAGTTGAATGACTGAGGATAAACAACTAAGAGTCCCAAACGTCTCGCACTTGCTAAGTTCTTAGCATTGCAACCTGAGAAAACCACCAAGCAAAGAATCTGACTAGGATTTATGGTTAAACTCAATTAACACCAGCTTCAGAGTGAAAAGTTGGTTTGTGTTTACTTGCATTTTGATGACCAGTCTCACTTGTCAGCTGGTTGAGGGGAACCCCGGCGAAGCCGATTGGTTGCAGTGCGTTGAAGTGGTTGGGCTGTCCTTCGTTGGAGAGGGATTTTCCTTTGTCTCGTGGAGTGTGGGACTCGTTGTCCCGGTGATGAAGAGTTTGACGTCAGCACGCGTGAAGTTTGCTGGATGGGGATTCCTCCAGTGACTTCTCTTCGACAGAATTACGAGACTTAGGATGTCAGAGTTCAGAGAAATTGAATGACTGACCCTACCGCTGGCTGAGACGAAAGCGGTTATACGAGCTGAACAGCGTCAGACTGCGTTCATGCGAGTCGCAAATGTGCACAGAAGCAGCTTGGGCTCCTGTGAACTGGGTCTCGTTGCCGTAGTGATGTTACGGCGGACAGACGCAGGCTTTAAGGGGTGATTCTTCCATGGGCGATGTCCGGCAGGCGTGTTGTAAAGACGGAAAGCGTGCAATGCAAAGTTTGAGCGTAGAAACCCCTCGTAAAGCCAAATCAAAAGCCCTAAAAGATTGCAATTTTGGGGTTATATAGTGGGCAGGGTTTAGCCCAACCCACTCTGTGATTGTCCAATAGCCATGGCTACAGAGCGAGACCATGCCTCTCTTTTCCCTGGTTGTCTACGCCCATGGAAGGAAAATCAGTGGTAACGCATTGGAAATAAACTTCACTTACTGTTATCAAAAATTCAATGAAGCTCTGTAATTTACTACTATTTGCAGATACAGTTTTATCATTCAAACTAATGTTTCCTAAAGCCTTATAGCTACACTTTGACACCAAACATCACAGCCTTTATCAAATGCAGTTAATTACATGCATTACACACACTATGTTTCATTTACATGCACACTAGTGAATACACTTGCTTGCATACATAGTAAAACATACACAACTATTAGCAATAAAACATTAAAGCAAAACACACTTTTAAACGTGAAATGTCCAAAAATCGCCAATCGTCCAAGCCTTTTGTTCAGAGTCAATGACTGGGTTAGTTTCCCCATACAGGAAAAGAGGAGGGAGGCCGTACACCCGGAGATACACAAATGTGTCTTTCTTCCTTTGGGTGTAGAATTCGATTACCATAGTCATGTGGATGGCAAATGGCCCAAAGACCGCGGATAGGCCATTAATTTGTAACTGGGGTTACAACACGTCTTTTTGTTTTATAAAAGGGAAGAAAAGTGTGTATTGGAATTAAGCTTCGGTCGATACTTAATTAAGGAGGAGAGGAGGGGGAGCAAGAGTCTTGTCTGACTGCTGATTGTTAACTCCGCTTAGAAACATGGCTGAGTTCCTACAATAGCGAGGCAGGCCTTGGAGAAGCAAACAGGATGACATGGGCTTCTTTGAAGTGCGCTTATATCAGCTGGATTGTGCCAGGGTGGAGTCTCCATTCTCCTGGGAGCGTGAGCTGTCATCAGAGCGTGTTGATTGGCACGGTTGAGCTTTCCTGGTATATGAACAATGCACAGAATTTTTCAGCAACTTGACTCCTGGGGAGTAATTGCTGAATGAATTGAGACTTGCGACAGGAGTACATACCGCCCATATAGTTGATATACGCTACTACAGCCTTGCTGTCCATTCTAACCAGCACATGTTTCCGTTCCAGCACCGGTAGGAACCGGTGGAGAGCAAGAAACACTGTCAACAGCTTCAAGCAATTGATATGCCAATACAACTGAGGTCCATGCAGCTGCATGCTTGTTACACACAGCCCCTCAGCCCATACTGGACGAATATGTTTACCTGACAGCCCTAACCCCATTCAACCAATCAGAATTTTTCTAGCCTAATTGGTAAAAAAAAGTACATTTGAAAATTCCAGGAACAATAGCCAAAATATATTCAAATTAATGTAATATGGTCTGCTTCTGGTGCTTAATTCACATTCAAATTGCTCTTTTTTTCAGGAATATGGTTCAAGATTTAGAATAAAAGTTACCTGTAAAATGTTTTCTCTCTTTAAAAACAATACAGTAGTGAAAGAAGACTTCTCTTACATCAGATCTCACCGAAGCAACAGCCGACAGAGGATTCCATTTGGTCTTAAAGCCTTTTTCGATGGATTATTTTCACTATTTATGATGGCATAGCAGTCAAAATTGGACGTATGAGCTCATGTATGGGACAAATTCTGGACCTTTGTCAGTAAAGGGTGGGTCTTCCGAACCCCTCGAACCCTCCCTTAGCTACAGGCCTTAAAAGTTAGAACACATGTTTTATGCTTATAGTAAACATGTTTTTAATAAAGTTTTGGCTGTAAAAGTGCACCTACATGTGTTTCAGGCGCAGGTCAGATTTTTTCCAGGTCATAATTTATTTTATTTATATTAACTTTGTCTAAATATGATTAGACCTGATTAATGTCATCTGGAATGCATACCAGATCACCTTCTAAAGTGGTTTGAGCGATCTGATTTATATATGATCAGAATAAAACGAATGAAGTGAGCAAACAGCCTCAAAAACACAGACATGATGGCATTAGTGCCTTTTGCTGTGAAGTGACATCTGATGGCTGAGGACTCCGCTTGCCATTAAAGCCTTTGTCTAACAGTTATTTAAAAAAAAATAATAATGGCAAAAATAGGGAAAGGGAGGTCATGTACTGGACAAGTCAATAAATATACAGGACGTTCCGGCTAATTCAATTCAATTCATCTTTATTTGTATAGCGCTTATACAATGTAGATTGTGTCAAAGCAGCTTCACATGGAAGTTTATAGTGAATTGAAACAGTGTCAGTTCAGTTTTCAGTGTTTAAGTTCAGTTCAGTTTACCTCAGGTCAGTGTGGGTTAATAATCACTACTGAGAGTCCAAACACTGAAGAGCAATTCCATCGATGCGCAGCTCTACAGATCTCGAACCATGTAAGCCAGTGGCGACAGCGGCGAGGAAAAAACCTCACCAATTGGCGAAAGTGAAGAATTTAGAAAGAGTCTAGGCGCAGAAAGCTGGACCTCAGCGAAAACTCGTCTGTCCTTGGAGCATCACAGGAATCAGTCTCATGCTCTCCACTATGACCACCACAGCATGTACGGCCTGGTCCAGAAACCTTGGGATCATCTCGTCGCTGGTCTTGCATCGCATCAGTGGCACTGCATAGTCTGAAGGCCTCGAGATGAGTACCCCAGGTGGAAATACAGAATAAGTAGAATAATTAGCGTAGCTGCTGTTTATAGTGTATATAAACAAGAAGCAAAATCCTGTGTGGGGCACATCATGCGTCAGACCACTGTGTAATGCACTGAGTGTATACTTTGCTAAAAAGATAGGTCTTTAATCTAGTTTTGAAGAGTGAGAGTGTGTCTGAGCCTCAGACATTATCAGGAAGGCTATTCCAGAGTTTAGGGGCCATAAATGAGAAGGCTCAACCTCCTTTACTCGATTTTGCTATTCTAGGTACTACAAGAAGCCCTGAGTTTTGAGGTCTTAAAGAGTGGGTTGGGTTGTAGCGAGACAGGAGGTTGGTTAGATAAACAGGAGCTAGATTATTTAAGGCTTTATAGGTAAGAAGCAATATTTTATATTCGATACGAAACTTAACAGGCAGCCAGTGTAAGGAGGATAAAATTGGGGTGATATGATCATATTTTCTAGACCTGGTAAGAACTCTGGCAGCTGCATTTTGTACTAGCTGAAGTTTGTTAATAGAGGATGCTGGGCAGCCAGCAAACAGAGCATTACAGTAATCCAGCCTAGAAGTCATAAAAGCATGCGGCCAGTTAGCCTAGAACCTCATGGATAGGGACAGATTTTCATCTGTTAGAAAGTAAGTACCTTTAGGCTTACCCTGTTTGTCTTTTTGAGCATATGTTCAATATTTAGTGATAATGATGCCGATGCCTGCATTTTCTGCCACTCTTGCTCTTTTCAACCCATAGCATTACTCAGTGTGGATGTTGCATCAAAGATTCAAATGTTACCACTCAGTGGGTTATGTCATGTGACTCGTGTCACATTATTGTGGCTTTGAGGCTCCATAGGATTCATAGGATACTGGCCATAGTTATTTAAAATTACACTTTATTACAATATATATTAAATATAAATATATTATATTAATTATATAATAAATATATCATATAATATTAAATTACATAAAATAATTAAAAGGACAAATTCTGGACAGTTTGGCTGTGGGGGTGGTTCATTCGAACCAACCGAACACCCCCTGGCTACAGGCATGCACTTTACACTTGACTGTGGGACTGCATGTTATTGTTTTAAATGATTTTGAATTAAAACGTGTGTGCCAACGTATGCAACTCATACCTATAAAGTGGATGACTAGCCATAGGGAGCACCGGTACATTTCCCGGTGGCCTGACGGTCAGCTGGCCTGGCTCCGTGGCTCTGGCCTGCTCCCCCAACTTCCCACTCTTCAATTCCCCACGTCCCCAAGTATAACGGTGCTGAGTGATGGACGTGCTCCAATAGTGATAAACATGGCTTCTATACATGCGATTTGAAGATGAATGAAAGTGGATACATTAAGATTTGGGTGTGTGTGAAACAAAAACACTTAATATAAACATGTTTTATTTTAAACACAACTAATATTATCTTAAATGAGCATAAACAAAACTAATGTTTTCATTGCATTCCTAAAGTCACACTTCTGTTATCAAACACAAATGTGGATCAAACTGATAAGTAAGATTAATTTGCTGCTCTTCACTAAATAACTGTAGTAACTTTAATCAATATTTAAATGCAGTGCATCACTGCTCCCCTGCCTGGACAAAACCATGTTGTCTGCATTTATGTTAAGTAAAAGCCCATGTAGTGACTGGGTGGCGATAATAAATAATTAATGACATGGCTGCCCGTCGCTCCCAAAAACATTAGAAGTTGATTAAAAGTATGGTAATAATAGTGTGGGTTAAGCTTACTTATCTCTTATTATCCAGTTTGTCATGGCAGTTTTCATTTTAAGGCATTGTTTGTTCTTTTTGTTTTCTATTTTGCGTTCCATGTCTCTTTACTCTTCTCTCCATTCAACATGTAACTGTAACCGAGCAAAGGATCAATCAAATCGTCAACGGAGGTAGAGGGGTGACCTTTCCTATGTGTGGCGCCCCTATGTGCCACATATACTGCATACCCCCTTTTTGTGCCACTGGTGACAGCATGTCTGGACATGTCTGGATGCTTTGGAAAATGGGTTTCAGCATGAGCATTTTGACTGGATCTTGTGCAGATAGGGGTCGCTGCAGCGTTGACCACAATACCCTTGTTCATCATCCAGAGATACCGCATTCAAAAATGTACAGTCTGAACAGCACTTTAAAAAAGACATGTTGCCTGACTGTGCTGCTCTCTTAGTGGGAATTTTCTCTTTTTTATTGGACTGCACTTTTAGAAGTATCCAGCAAAATGTCCAGGGATGGAGAATCAACTTCTGCTGTCTGCATCATCACCCGCGCTGGATACATGAAGCTTGATCTCTATAAATTCAGCTCAGCAGATGTTATCTCTTCAGTTGTGTGAGGCTTCTAAAGTAAAAAGACTGGCTTACAGTTATTATTGCAGTAAGTCTGGCTGCAGGTGCTGGCTATACCCTCTCCTGATTAATTGGCAAAACCTGCGGCAGCTGTGCTCTGTTCATAAGCATTCATTAACCCATTTTCTAACTCTTCAGAGTGATTAGTCATCTAGCAATCTCTCAAAAAACAGCAAGTCATAGTTCCCGATCTGAAAGGAAATATTATATGCAACACCCTTGATTTATTCTCTTGGGAAAAGGGAAATTAACTCCTAAATGTCATATTTAATAGAAAAACCTACGGTGCTTTATGCAACCGAGCACAGATGTTTTATCCCTAATGGCATTCTGTACAGCTGCTATAGGCAATAACACAGTTGGTTTTTATTGCCACTAGTTCTTTGACATCAACTTGGTGTGTCACAGGCTATACTTAGCAGCTTATCAGCTGCTTCACAATGAGCAATATAGTCACCTTATTAAATGAAACATTACTCAAAGCGCATCTTATTTTGTAACTTCTAATGCAATGCCGTGGATCTTCTTATCTAGATACCGGATGACACATTTTGTTCTTATCTGATAAGAGGGACAATGTAAAGGCTGGTTGACTTGAAACAAAGTTCATAGAGTGATATTTATGGCTCATTGTGTTATCAAAGTATTTTACACATCACCAGGGTTTGCACTAAATGAGGTGAAGTATAATAAAAAGTGTGGGCACAATGAATAGGCATCAGGAAGTGAACTTAAATTGAGAATAAAAAAGATTATCAGCAATAAAAAAACAACAAAAACATTTGTTGTATTTAAAGTTTTGGGGAATACCATTTCTTTCCAATCTTAGGGCTAGAAGAAAGCTACTAATATAGTCAAAACTTATCTAAAAGCCTTGTTTCTAAAAAAAAATAAAAAAATCAGTATGTAACCATTTTGTGTCTCAATGTGATAACTTTGTGTTGAAACATTCGGGAAAAAAATCATATGTTCTGTTATTTTTCTTGCGTAGCCAAAAAAACAGTCAAAGTGGATTGTATTGTTCTCATATTATGAAATAGATTTGTTTTTGTTTTATTTATTTAAACTTTTTTAAGAGCACATGTTGTCAATTTTGAACACAGCTGGCAAATATATACCACACTGTACACTCAATTAAACTCCTCTGAGTGTTTATTATTGTATCACACATAATAAACTTGAGCTGGATGACTTAAGTTAAATATAAACCCTTTATAGGGCACTCATTGAAAAACTCAAAAGAGTTACTGGGTTACTAAACTTATT
>CAIGQZ010032318.1:16844196-16859718 GCA_903798205.1 Danio tinwini
CCTTGTGTGTGTGAAGCACACTTGGCAATAAAACTGATTCTGATTCTAGCTTTAACAGCGCTTCTCAGCATTCTCAAAATCTATCATTACCCTCTGCCAAAGGATGGACGAACCTTGGTGAAAACAAAAACAAGCTACAACATTACCAGTGTTGCTGGTGACTTGTTTTATTATTGTGGTATTCTAAATTCTATTCAGAAATTTCTAGATTTAATTTGGTCTACTCTGCCAGACAGACATGTTTTTAAACTGCATCTGAATTTTGATGGACTACCTATCTTCAAGAGTACTAGTGTACAGTTCTGGCCAATTCTGGGTTTGTTGCAAGGATACACCAAGAAACCAATATTGATAGGTTTTGTGGTACGTCTAAGCCAAATTCATTGACTGAATATCGTAATGATCTGGTTCAAGAGCTGAAAATGTTGAAAGATGGCTTTCTGTTCAAGCAGAAAATCTTCTTTTTGGATGTTGTTTCTGTTGTGTGACACCCCAGCCCGAGCCTTCATCAGAGGTGTAAAGTCACACAAACCTTATCATGGATGTGACCAGGGTCATCAAACAGGCATCCGCAAATCAAATAGAATGCCATTTCCTGAGGTCAATGCAAGGTGCAGAAGTGATGCTAGTTTTAGGCAAGTAACAGATAAACAACACCATGTCAAACACTCATCTTTTATAGAGGTTGGCATTGACATGATCACTTGTTTTCCATATGATTATAGCACTGGTATGTTTGGGTGTCATGAGGCGTCTCTTAGACTTGTGGATTGGCACCACTGGCCCCTAGCACTGTCGTATTTCATCTAGTCAGGCGTTCACGGTTTCAGATAGACTTCTTGCACTGAGAAATCACATTCCAAGTGAGTTTGCTCGAAGGCCACGTGCACTGCTGAAACGATGCAGGTGGAAAGCCACAGAATTTCGACAATTCCTGTTGTACACTGGTCCAGTTGTGCTGAGGGGTGTTCTAGAGCTTCAGATCTATGACAACTTCATGCTATTGTCAGTAGGTGTGTATATCTTAGCAAGTCCTGAATATTGTATGGAGTTGAATGACTTTGCTAAAACTCTGCTGATGTCATTTGTTGAACACTTTGGCCAGCTTTATGGTGAGGAGTTTTTGGTCTACAATGTTCTTGGTCTGGTGCATTTTAATGAAAATGTCAAACTTCATGGCAATCTAGACCTTATATCAGCATTTCCCTTTGAAAATTTCTTAGGAAAACAGAAAAAGTTGGTACGAGGGCCACTTAATCCTTTAACTCAGGTGATATGTAGATTATCAGAGATTGAAAATATCATCAGTCCTGATATAAAAGAGGCAAGTGAAAAACTGAAAAATGAGCATAAGGATGGGCCAGTGCCAGAATGCTTTTCACCACACGTTCGTCAATATAAAGTACTAGCTACAGACGATGTAGTTGTGAGTGTCAAAGAGAGAGATTGTTGTATTAAAATTTGACAAAAAGTTGGTGTTAGTCCAGAACAATATTGAGGAAAAAGGAGTAGTTTACATTGTGGCCAATAAATATAAACAGGTGGAACACTTCTTTCCATATCCTATTGACTCAAGAGAGCTGGGAATTTATGTTGTTTCCTAATTTTCTACTAACATCAAATGTTTCATAATTAGAAAAAAGCCCCAGAAGTCCTAGAAAAGACGATTTGTTGTTGTTCCACTATTGCATTGAGGAAAACAGGCCTTTTAGTATTTGTGTTGGGTAAAGAGTGTGTTTCTGGGAATTTGTGATTTTTCTTTAGATGTTTCACGTTGTTTTTGACAAGACTAATGAAGTAGAAGTTGTGCCTTGATTTTTGGAATAAAAATGGAGAGCGCTTGTGGCCTCCAAATAAAACTGATATAGCAAAAGCTGTCAAATTGCAAGATTGTCCTGGAGACGAATGGAAGGCCCATAAGGCCAGAATTATCTTCTTCACGTAAGTTACATTCTTTCACCTCTCCCTTCAGATTAAACAAATGTTATGTATTACTTAAAATTGTCTTTCTTACTCTCCGAGATGACTACAATGAAGCAAGATGAAAATTACCACAAGCTGTTGAACAGACTGATGTTGGAAGTGATGAGGGGAACTCACCACTTGCATTTAAAAGAAGAATGTAAGGGGACAAATGTGTTTTACCTTTGCTTCTATTATTTTCTTTAATTAATACATATTTTAATGGGTGGTAAACAACATTTACTGATAGTTTTATACTATGAAATTACTGTTCTTAGGCCTAAAAACAATCTATTGCCTGGGGAAGATGATTCTGAGACAGAAAGCATTGTGAAAGAAAAAAGTGAAAAAAAAAGGGTAAGAAGCTTCTGGCAATTTAAATTAGTGTATTTTATTGCACTAGATGAAATGCTAAGATTTTTTGTACTTTTGAGCAGAAAATATTTATTGCCCAATGCTCCAAAAATCATCAATCAGCACAAAACTTCTGCAGTAAACCCAGTAAAGGAAAACAGTCTCAGGCTCAACCCAACAGGCCGCATCGCTGCTGTCTGTCACTATGATGTCATGAAAGGCACTCTGGAAGGAACAATGTCACAAAAAAGGTAAAAAAGCCTCAGCATTTAAAATAAAAACTGTAAGATAATTTTTCACAGCTGATAATGAACATGTTTTGTTCATTTGTGCAGAAACTTTTCATTGCCCAATGCTAGGAGTATTGCTAGACAGGACAACACTCCTGAGTTAGACCCAGGAAAGCAAAGCAGCCCCAAGCTCCACACAGTTGGTCACGCCACTCCTTCCCTCCACATAAAAGGCCACATCACTTCTTACGACTATGAAAGAGGCCACAACAGTCCTGAGCTTTCCAAGTGATGATAATACTCCTGAGCTTTACTTAAAAGGGCACAGTACTCCTGAACTTTACTCAAGAGGCTGCAGCAGTCCTAATCTCTACTCCGGAGGCCATAGGAGTCATGACTTTCACCCAAGAGGACACAACAGCCAAAAGCTCCACACAAGTCAGCACCATAGGACTAATAAGTCATCTTCAAGGCATACCAGGAATGAGATCTACACATCAAGCACTGAGATGGCTAGACCACCTCATGTTGGTAATGAAAGTCACAGATCAAGCCATGTTAGCACTAAGACTCACAGACAAAGCCACTCAGCACCTTCTACAGTCACATCAAAGCACACTGAGCCACCCCAGACCGCAGACATCGAATCTGCAAACATGTGAGTATATTGATTTTCATTGTAGTTGTTTGTATTTAATACGTTTTCTCTGGCAAGTCACACTATATATTTATATTATAAACATATGAAATATGTTTTGACACTGTACAGTTTTTATACTCTTATACAAAAATTGTAAAGTTTGTATGTTTGTGCTTCCAAAAACTCCTATCTAAAGAATGTTATGTTGAGATGCTGTAAATTGAGACAATCCTCTAGAACCACCTGATTATCTGACTTTTAGTTTGCCATGTTAACTTGTAACTTGCATTGGAAAATAGTAGGAAATGGTAATAATACCATCAAATGGGGAGTATTTACCTAATTAAAGACAAAATTACCAAAACATTTTATCTTTGTTTTTTTTTCTAGCCCTTCTGTGTAATATATTAACAAAGCAGGAAATGATGACGGACCAACTTCAAATCATCTTCAAGACGCTGCAGAGTATGAAACCAACTGAAGAGGCAGAGACAGTCCCGTATCGAAACTTACTGCCAATAGGATGTTAATTCTCTTAAAGACATTGAGGAACAACTGCGTAGTAATCCTGACCTCCAGAAACAGTTGGTATGTTGGCAAATCAAATAATAAACAGTGAAGCCAATTTCCATGCAGATATGCATAATTGTTGAGTGCGTATGTTTTTAGTGCACACACATCCAAAGCACTTTTTTATGCTTTAATGAATAAAACATATCAAAATGACAAAACACGATGCATGTCTTTTCTAACAGGCCTGTTTTTTTACATTTTTAAAAATAACATTTTGTGTGAGGAAAAAGTATTACCAGTGACAGTTATATTATACATAGTGTTTCATGATTTATTTAAACCATTGCTTAAAAAATAATGAATTATGATTTCAGGTAAACAAATTGGCTCTCAAAGGTGGGGTGGACCTTCATGGATGTATATGGAGAATTATGCATGGACTGATGACAAACTCTTTAGCCAAAAAAAATCAACATGCGGGGAATCAATGGAAAGATTGGATTCCAGAGCTTACATTTACAAAATGTTGTTATTGGTAAGTTGTACTTTATACAAGGAAATGGGTTAAAGTCTTTAACAATAATCAAACTGTATTAATTTAATTAACTGAGGTTCCAAGAGGAGTACATTAGAGGTACAGTGGTGAGCAGGACAGAGAAGAGAAAAAAAAATAATTTATTTTACATACTAACCATTTGCGATTAATTACTGACATTTTTGCCACAGCATACAGTACTATCAGGATATTTAAATGAGCTGCATAAAAGCATTTGTGGCTTTCATTGTAAATTTAGTTAAATTAATGTTAACAACTGGATCTTTATTGTAGTTTTAATGTACAATAGCTTTATAAAGTCACACAATGTTTTTTCAATATTTTCATATGTAGTAGGCCAGAATAACAGAAAATGTCCATGTTTGAACTGAGCTTACAGATAAAGTCTTTAAACACACCAACAAAAATACAAAGTGTATATTCTTTAAAAAGCTAATCACACTTTATAACTGTAAGACTGTAATTGATAGCTCCACTAAAACTATAATCGGAACAATTCCTATTTTGTGCATGTACACATTTGTACATTTAAGATGCCTACTGGTTTAAAAAGGCCTAGATTAAAAGATGGCTAAAGGAGAACTTTTCTGTCATAAACTATAGTAAAACAACAACTTGTCAAAAAGAATTAAAAAAATTTAACCTCATGAACGCATTAAATACAGGAATGGAGAAAAGGGCGCTCTTTTATTATCAGCGCCTGCTCTTTTTTTCCTGGTCATTGCATCTTTGCCATGTGCTGTGTAAATGCAATCGGATACGAGTCACTTTTAAAAGATGGATGTACGCAGGTCAGCAAAAAAATCGGATACAGTCACAAAATCAGAATTAACCATCAAGATCTGCAGTGTAAATGCTGTCCTTATTTGCTGGTGAACAAAGAGTTTTGAACCAATTATAGCATTGTACTAAAGGAGAGATTTAAGAAAACACTGCCAAAATGTATCTAATTATTAAATTGGTCAATAGGTTCTGGTTGAGTGTTTATGTTATTGTCTTTTAAAATTCAATATACACATTTAACCGTTGATAAAGAAGCTAATTTTAAACTTTTACATATCTGTTTCAGCGGCTGTGAGACGAAACCGCCTGACATCTGAAGCCTCAGAAAAAGACATTGACTCAACCATCAAAAGATGGCTATATCTGGCCCCGAATAGGAGTGGTGTCAGGAGAGAGAGACAGAAGCGAAAGGAGGATCAGGAGAAAACCGGTTAAAGAACTTCTTATATGGGATTTGCAACTTAAAAGAGTGCAAAATGCTGTGTGTTCTGATGTTAAAGATTTTCAGTATGCTGATTGCTCTTGTTTTGTAATGTTTTCTTAAATGTGAAATAATAAATATTGTTCAGAACAGTCATTGTTGTTGTTTGATCTGGAAAGGGTTTAGTTTGGCTGCAGGTTTAGTTCATGTGGATTAGGCTTAGGTGTGGCTCACTTTTGGGCTCTCTGGTTAAAGACTGGTCTTAACATGGTTTACTTATGGCTCAGTTTTGGTTCCAAATATTATTTTGATCTGGTCCGGTTTAGGGCCAGTTATGGCCCACATAACAAAATTTCTCTGGCCCAGCTCTGGCCCACACAATCAGCCTTTTGCTTGGCCCACATGCCGCAGTGAATTACAGTACATGACTGGACCAAGTCTGACTTCCAGACAATGGCCATTCATGTGCCATATCTGGCCCAGTTATGGGTTACTAACTTGGCTGAGACCTGGCCCAGATATGGTTCATGTTTGGCCCTTGCCTGGAAGCCAGACTTGGTCCAGTCATGTACCGTAATTCACTGTGGCATGTGGGCCAGGTAAAAGCTAATTGTGTGGGCCAGAGAAATTTTTCTAATAATGCTTTATTTGTCTTTCTTTTTTTTTCTTTAATCAGGCATGCCAGAGTATTCAGGAACACCTTGAGACAGTAGACAATCGTCAACCTTACATTCTTGCCATAAGAAGCTGCAAAGAAGCCATCAGTCAGTTCTTCATTGTGCTTGACAAAAAGCTCATCCTGTGTCAGGAATCCTCTTCACTAGTAGCAATCGATGAACTGTTCAAGGACCATTTTGTGTTCAGTATCAGTTATGATCCTCCACTTAAAGGTTTGTTTACATTTCTCCAGACCACAGTGTACAGAATTGATGTTGGCAGCACAAGTGAAAGCCCAAGGGTGAAGGAGCTCAGAGCTAAGTTACTGAATCATGTTTAAGATGCTACATCTGTAAATCACTGTTTGTTACAACTGTGAAATTAATGTGGCACCTTAAACTTGTTCATAGTTTGTATCCTGGCAAGAGGTTTGAGCTGGTTTGTGCACAGGATGGTTGCTCTCTACAATTTAAAAGTTATGCAGGGTTTAAAAAAACATTTAACCAGATTTCATTTTAGGGGTGTAGCATCAAGCAGAGATAACATGTGTATTCAAAATCAGCGTGCTCCAAATCCTGATGAAGCACTTGTGTCTGACACAGAGCAAATGACAGATAATGATGCTCAAGTGGTTGAATGTTCTTCTCTTTCAAGGGATAGTTCAAGGGAAATGTGTGCATCCGTAATTGCCAAACTGCAGGCTAATTGTGTTGCAAACAATTTAATTTTGTCTGTTATTAAAAACATGGAGGATTTTGTTAATGATTCCCATACTAACTTAGGGGAGAATGTTTTACAAGTTGTGCCTGTTAATAGCACAACTAGTTCAGTTGAAAAGGTTTTTAATCATTTTCATAATCCATTCTCAGATTTTAATACAGACACAAAATGGAGAAAATATTTCAGCAAGAAATGGGGAGTTGTTGAACCCACTGAAATTAATTTGGGTGTCAGATACGATTCAAGAAGAAATACAATCTCTGGAATGTATGAACAAACAACACTTAATGACACCTTTACATCCCTCTGCTCAAAACTCTAGAGTTCATTTTTAGAAATGAGGAAGTGTGTAAGCTGATTCAAGAAAAAAGGCAAAGTGACATGTATAATTTTGTGATGGGCAGTATTACAAAAGGCATCCATTGTACTCCATCCGTAATAATGCACTGCAGATCCAAATTTACTATGATGATTTTGAAACAGCTAATCCATTAGGATCTAAACAAGCAATCCATAAACTTAGCTGTATCCATTTTGTGCTTCGTAACCTGCCATCACATGTAAATTCACCCTTGATGAACATACATCTTATTTATTTCATTCTGAAAATGGAAAAAGTATGGCATGGACAAAATACTTGGCCTATTGACTGAAGATGTTAAAGTTCTTGAGCAGAAAGGAATGAAAGTGTCTTTCTGAGGAGCCCATTTTTGGTACAATTGCTCAAATTACTGGGGATAACCTGACTCTAAACAGTATTCTTGGTTGTGCTGAATCTTTTTCTGCAAAACAATACTGCAGATTGTGCCTAACTAACAAGGTGTTAGCACAGGAAGTACAGTATTTAGCGAGGATGATCCAAAAATGATTTTGCGTAACCGAAACCGCTCCCCAACTCCTGCCACCTCTCATCACGCCCGAGCACATTCACCTGAGTTCTAATATTCTGATACTCCTGCACCAGCAACCACTGATCCCCATAAAGCCTCCTCCATTCCAGTCAGTGGCTGGAATTGATGTCAGATGGTTCACCTTACCTTCTCCCTGACTTGCCTTCTTCCGTGGATGTTTCCCCTCTCCTATGGACATTTCTCCTTAACCAGTGGATGAACAAGCTATCAGTAGGGAAAGTGACTTTATGCTCTATGCTTGAATAAAGATCCTTGTTTACTCTGTGAACACCATTCCATCTACTTATCTGCAAAGACTATCACTTGCCTGCTTCTCCTGTTGATTGAACCACTGTTTGTTTGAATAAATTGATGAGAAAAGATAACCCTCCTTGTCCTCATTGTGTGACACCTGGATGCCTAAAAAAAGAAATAAAACGAGTTTATATGAAAATGACAACAATGGAAATTGATTAAATGGAAAATCAAATAACCCTTCTGATGTAAACTACCAGTTGGCAATAGCCACTGTGACACTTAACTGGACCCACTAGTGGAAGCTCTTTCTAGCCAGCTTAAGATTGAATCTGGATTCTGAAAATATGCACATATTTTGTGAAAGTGAGCGGAGGTAAGGTTCAAGAAAATGTGTTTAATTGCTGTGGCTCTGCCAAGTCTGCTTGTGTAATGGCATCAGTGCTCACATAACATCAAATTTCTCGGTTGATGTTAAAGATAAGATTAAGGAAGCATTTATTAAGGTTACTGGTTTTACAATTATTTATTAAGTCCATGCCTGAATAGTTACAAAGTCTATTGCCTAGTTTAAAATCATGATAGCAGAGGAGAGGTGGTGTGTACTGTACTTACCAAGCAGATCGTTGATCTTCAAAGGTTCCTTTACATTTATCAAGTAACTCATATTAGGTATAATGGGGCACACCTAGAGTAACACTGAAATTATCAGTTGATGTTCAATGTCACATTGTTAAGGGAGCTTTTATTGAGGCTACTGGTTATCCAGTTATTTATTAAGTGTTTACCTGAATAGTATCAAAGTCTATTGCCTGATAGAAGAGGTGGTGTGTACAGTACTTATCAAGCTGATGATAAGTCTTCTAAGGTTCCTTTTTTAAAACACAATGATTGTAAATGCTTCTGAATGTGCATAGAGCGAAAAAAACTACTCATACAAAAACAAGCCTAAAATCGTCATCATCAGTTTATATACAGTTGTACTTGAAAGTTTATACCTCATGAATCTGTTCAAATGTAAATAATTTTAACAGTTACTGCAACAAAATCTTTGAGATCATACAAAAATGCATGTTATTTATTACAATCCTAATTAAGACACTTTACATACAGTAAGATGTCTATATATAGGTCACAAGACAAAAAGCTAGCTAAAATTATTAAAATGACCCCCTGCAAAAGGTTACATACATGTTGTTTCCAGTGTTGGGAGTAATGCGTTACAAAAGTAATGTATTACAGTAACGAATTACATTTTCCTGTAACGCAGTAGTGTAAGGCATTATTAATACATTTTCAGTAAAATTTTACTCGGTACATGTTCAGTAACACGTGCGTTACAACAAACTTTTCGTCCGCTAGACATTAACGAATAAAAATACCGCAATTTTTCATTTCCTGTTTGTGGTAAGGAAACATACGTGTGTTGTCATTAATCTCCCTCTGACTATTGGAAATTTTTACTTTGAACGCGGAATGATTTCAGCCTCTGAGCTCGAGGTCTGGGACTATTGGCTCAGCCCAGTTCACAGCAACGTTAAGCCCTAACGCGCAGTGGAAAAGCGGCAAATAGATGAAAATGGCAGAAGACAGTACATTTCGCGAGATGGACGTATGCGCATATGGCGTTATTTCACTGACAAATGTCCTAAGCGCAGTATCACAAGTCTAGAGCACATTCATGTAATATGAGTGAGCGAATGCGCTGGTGTTTTCTCTGTCCATGGACAAAACTCCTGGCATGCACTCAAAACACGGCTGCTCACGTGCGAATGATCTGCTCTCGCTCCGTCAGATGATGCAAACTCACAATTTGTGCCTTGTGTTTCTTCCTCTTTTCGTGCGTTTGCTCTCCAGAGATCCTCCTGTTAAATTGTTATCCCAAGAATGTTGATATGGTTTATATATTGCTACACTATTTACCTACAGGTTAAGGTAAATTCTATAATAAATTCTAGTGTTTTTAAGTGTTAGGTATACTGCCTATGTTTTAGGCTAGTATTATTTACAACTTGTCAATGAATGCTTCACCATACTGTAGTATTAAGAATAGTGAAGTCATATATTTAAATACAAAGTATAGTTTTACTACAGTTATATACTATATTGTTAGTGGTCTGGATAGGTCACAGTCATTCTGCTACATCATATCGCTTTCTACTGGATGTAAAATGCTCTGCAGTACATTTGGTTGTTTTAGAATGTGAAGTTCTAATTCTGTAGTTATTTTGGTGAAAGTAACTAAAAAGTAATATAAGAGTAATGTAACATATTACAATTTTGCGACAGTAATATTGTAATGTAAGGGATTACTTTTAAATAACAGTAACAAGTAATCTGTAATGTATTACAGTTTGGAAGTAACTTGCACAACACTGGTTGTTTCTTAACACACCTATGCGTCTAGTTAATGACAACACATCTGTGTTATTTTGATCTTAACCAGTGTGTTATTCTTCTTAACACAGTGTGTTAAATTATTACATGATACTAAAGTATCATGAATCAAACAATTTGTCATAAATGTGATATATTTTTTGCCATCTTAAGATTAATAATACAATGCAATACAAAAGGCTATTTTTTAAATATGTAAAGATTTTTAAAACACAACTGCAGCATGTTTATTCATAAACAATTATCATAAAGACATTTTTAGACATTGTAAACAATTTAATATCATGTTTAACTAAAATGTAAGAAAACTCATATCTCGCCACATGAAAAAAAGCATAACAAACGAAGAATAGCATGTCTACAAACTGTTTAATAAGTGTTAAAATATCTTTCCCACTGTTGGGGTCTTGTTATTGATTTATAATGTCCACAAATTTCACTATGTTTGCACTGATAGTTCTTATGCTGATCATCATGAAAATTCCTTTGTATATTCTGAAGATTCATTTCAATTAATCCACTCTGAAAAACATTATTCTGGATAAGAGGGAAATATAATAACAGAAAAAATTGCTATTTTTATTATTGCTTAAAAGAACTGTAATTAGTGTAAAAATAACATTAAATGGTTTTAAATAAAGTCACTAATTTGGTATGATTGGCACATTAGTACATACAAAAAACAGGACATAAAAAAACAAAAAAAAACAATGATACTACTATGATATCAATATGCTACTAATACCACTGCTAATGATATTCTTTTAGGCTTTACATTGTCTGTGTTCATTCAAACTAATTTGCTGTTTGCAAAATGTGGACAATAAGGTTACACGAGCACGGACATTGGAATTATCACATATCACAATTTGCAACAGAATGTTTTTTACATGTAGCGCATTACATGTTTTGTGTCTAGTTCATTTTGAATATGAGATACATAAAAAGCAGCAACTTGCAAAATATAGCCAATCTTATTTGTGAAACATGCATGCACACAGACGGTTGCCAAAAAGTTCAGCAATGCTCACCTGCCATGGGCACAACCCAAATGCACAATGACTGTAAAATGATTAATTTGAACAAAATACATTTTGAGAGTTCATAATAATAATAATGATAATAATAATAAGTAAAACTTCTAAGCAAACGTGATTAAGTTTTCAGAGTGATGTAAGCAGCAATTTTACTGGATGTAGTTAACACATTGTGTTGGGCACAGTGTGTTGTTTTCTTCTTTTTTACACACAATTATTGAAAAAAATACAAAAGATTTGACAACACATTTTTTATTATTATTAACACATAATTTTTAAGAGTGTACTTTATTCTTGGTTTTTAACCCTTTAAGACCTAGAACTATTCTGCCTGAATTCGAACTATCCACTGACTGTCCGGACAACTCTGCCTACTGCTCGGCTCTTTGCACTCTTGCGTTTTCTATTTTATACTCTAATTTTAACTTGAGCCTATCAGCACAGTGCTCAAATGACACACCTTGAAGATCAACATAGAATCTACAAACTTTCTGGAATACAACTTTATTAACAAGAGTAAAGTCTCGACTAAACAGTGGCTGTTTGTGCCACTGAATTCAACCCAAATGGTACACCCCTAGTAAATGTTTAAATGACCACAGGACTTTAAATCAGCTCCTGAGTGCACTTGGGGCTGACCCATCTCACAAGGAGAGTAATAACGCCACACAGCCGTTATTGGTGTTATTATTATGTGATTGCAATTAATTGTGGGACCCCCTTAAAAATGAGATGGTACATCTCAAGGGCTTTATATAATCAATAAAATATCAAATAACAACCAAAACAACCACTGCTCAAAGATACATTGCTGTCTGCACCCTGAGCTCAACACAGATAGACTGTGATGCATCAGAACAGCTTTAAGTCTCAGCACTCAACAATAATCTTCAGGAAAATAGCCAGGACCATATATTTCAGCAGCCAGAATCCCCAAATCCACAGCTTCTGTCACCAGACACACTCTCATTGTCACCCTGCTCACCTCTCTAGGGTTTTTCAAAATAGATAAAGGAACTGGTGTTTGCTGGAACTAAACTTTCACACTCCATTGCCGCAAGCCCCCAGTTATAAACCAAAATGCAGCTTGCTCCACAACCACCGCTGAGGCCAAATGGAAGAGCCCTCCGACTCTTTCCACATCGCCAGGGCCCAAACAACGCCCCATATTCAGCTGGTAAATAAAAGAAATCTCATTGATGTGTTTCGGATGCCTGCTTAGATAACAGTATCTTTATCAAATGTTAACAACAAGCGGGAACCCAGTGTGCCTGTAGCTTTCGCTACGCAGATATATATTGTATTACGTAACAGAAAATTACAGGCCTCTTCAGGCCGTATAGCAAATCATTCAAATCTGGTGTTAGCACTTTTAAACATCCGAGCACTTAGTCACTTCTAGTCAATGATTTTATTAAGACAAATTGCTTTAATTTATGCTTTTAAGTGAAACTTGGCTAGATGAAAGTTGTAGTACAGCAATCCTGAATGAAACCACCCCTGCCAATTTTGATTTTATGAGTGTTTGCAGAGCCAATAGGAGAGGTGGGGGCATTGCTGCTTTGTTTTTAAGATGTCTGTGAGTGTAAACAAGTGTCATTTGGTGACTATTTGTCCTTTAAATTTCTGAGTATAGTATTAAAGGGTGCTCCACGCATTTTACTGATCTTTATCTATAGACCTCCAAAATATTCTCCAACATTCATTGATGATTTTACAGAACTGTTATCGATAGTAACCCCTGAATTTGACTATTTTACTATTGCTGGGATTTAAACATTCACCTTAATAATCCTAAAATCAATGTTGTAAAAGAACTTATGACACTCTTATAACTTTATAACTTTTTAACACTTTTGATCTGACTCAGCATGTTCAAGGACCCACACACAATCATGGACACTCTAAATGGTTTTAAACAAATCTGATCATTTTTGTATTTTCTTTGATATATTGATCACTTCAGCCATTGAAGACAGATCTGTCTCTGTCAGAAAGATTTACATAAATGAAAGCACTGGTGAGCAGTTTATGAAGGCCATATCACTTGCACCAAGTATATCTGAAGACTCTGATGATTTTCTGCTTGATTTCTTTGACTCTAAAGTTAAGAATGTCATAGATGACATTGCTCCTGTTAAAGTCAGAAAGATGACTGGGAGACAGAAAGCACCTTGGACAAAGTCAACAGTGGTAAAGATGATGAAAAGCTGAGCGTATGTAGAGTAAGACGAAACTAGTAGTCCACTATAACATCTATAAAGACAGTCTTCATGCTTTAAATTTGGAACTAAACACTGCTAGGCAGCCTTTCTTTTCAAGCCTTATGAACAGCAACCTAAATAATGCTCGTACTGTCTTTGCAACGGTAGAGACTCACAAACACCCCCGGTAGGATTCCCAGTGAACTACTCTCTGAAAGTAAATGTAATGAGTTTGCTCATTTCTTTACTGGCAAGATCAATAATATCAGAAAGACAATTAGCTCATCCAACCAGCCAAGTTGTCTCGACGTCAGACAAGCTCAACCACAACTTAAGGAATCAGACAGTATGTCTGATTTCATGGCAATTAATGGTAAAATCTTAAAAGAGTTTGTGCAAATTATGAAAACATAAACCCGCAGTCTTGACATGCTCCCCACATCACTCTTCAAAACGGTGTTTAACTGTCTAGAGCTGGATCTTCTAAAAGTGGCAATTGCTTCACTTCTCTCAGGGACTTTCCCGAACTCATTTAAAACTGCAGTTGTTAAACCCCTCTTGAAAAAGGGCAACCTGTAACATCCCATTGAGCAATTACAGGCCAATCTCAAATCTCCCTTTCATTGGCAAAATCATAGAAAAAGTTGTTTTTAACCAGGTTAAGTTTTTAAGCTCCAAGGGATGTTTAGACATTTTTTTATCTGGTTTAAGAGCACATCATAGTATAGAGAGTGCCCTTATAAAGACAATCAATGATGTTCATTTAAATACAGATTCTGGCAAACTAACAGTGCTGGTATTACTCAATCTCAGTGTTGCATTTGGAGAGGTTACTATGTCAGTATAGGTGACCATAAGTCAAAGTGGACACCCATGACATGTGGAGTCCCACAAGGTTCAATTCTGGCAACTCTCCTGTTCAACCTTTATATGCTCCCACTGAGCTGAATAATGAGAAAGAACCAAATTTTCTACCACAGCTATGCTAATGACTCTCAGATCTACTTAGCCTTACTGCCTAATGACTTCAGCCCCATTGACACCCTCTGCTAATGAATTGATAAAATGAACAATTGGATGTGCCAAAACTTTCTTTAGTTAAACAAAAAGAAGTGATTGCGTTTGGGAAAAGATATGAGGTTCTCAAGGTGAATGCATACCTTGGCTCTAAGGGTCAAACAACAAAAAATGAGGTCAAGAATCTTGGTGTGATTCTGGAGTCAGATCTGAGCTCAAAGCAGTAACTAAATTTGCATACTACCATCTCAAAAACATTGCAATAATTAAATGCTTCGTTTCTAGTGAGGACTTAAAGAAACTTGTTCATGCTTGTATCACCAGCAGAGTGGATTACTGTAATGGACTCCACACACCAGCCTTCCCAAAAAGACAGTCAGACAGTTGCAGCTCATCCACAATGCTGCTGCCTGGATCAATACATTACAGATATGCTGACTGAATAAAAACATAACAGATCACTTAGATCTTTAGGATCATATAAACTAGAAAGTCCAAGAGTTCAGTCAAAGCAGGGTGAATCAGTCTTCAGCTTCTATGCCCCCCGCTGCTGGAATCAGCTTGCAGAAATGATCAGATGTGCTCCAACATTAGGCACATTCAAGTCCAAACTTAAAACAAATCTGTTAGTTGTGCCTTTACTGAATGAGCACTGTGCTACATCCGACAGATCGCACTATTATGTTTTTCTCTTCTTTTTCATTCTTTTATAACCTATTTGACATTTTATTTTTTATAACCTATTTTGACAATTTTTATATTATTTGTCTTTATTTTTATACGTTTCTCTTTTATTCCTGTTTATGTAAAGCACTTTAAATTTGCCACTGTGTATGAAATGTGCTATATATATATATATATATATATATATATATATATATATATA
>CAIGQZ010032318.1:16860118-16874557 GCA_903798205.1 Danio tinwini
ACACAGCACCTTATAACCTGTATATTTACAACATATCTGTACATACAACTCAACATCCAGATCATTCTGACTAACTGCATCTCTGTTTAATGTTTATTGACTTTTCTTTTCTTGTATTTAATTTTGTGTTGTCACTTGTCAGTTTATATACACTGGAAGCTTCTGTTGCCAAAACAAATTCCTTGTGTGTGTAAAGCACACTTGGCAATAAAACTGATTCTGATAGATTTTTAGCTCAGTCCTCATCTTTAGTCAAAAATTTTTAGATGATTTTTTTATAGCAACCTGCAGTTTGAAGGCTAGATTTAAAGTATCTGTAAAACTGAATTTTTTCATTTTGCCAAACTCTGACATGTGCTATCTATGTCTAATGGGGGAAATGGGAAAGCTTATTCATGCTTTCATGACCTCTCGGCTAGAATATTGTGATGCGTTACTAGGTGGTTGCCCTCTAGGTCTAATTAACAAACTTCAATTAGTTCAAAATTCAGTCATTCATTCATTTTCCTTCGGCTTATTCTGGCATATGTTTTAAGCAGCTAATGCCCTTCCAGCCACAATCCAGTACTGGGAAACACCCATACATTCATTCAAACAGACCCTTATACACTACAGCCAATGTTGTTTACCCAATTCACCTATAGCGCATGTCTTTGGACTGTGGGGGAAAGCTGGGACTCATTTAGAAACCTTCTTGCAGTGAGTCGACAGTGCTAGCCACTGTGCCACCCGGTTCAAAATGCAGCTGCTAGAGTGCTTTCTAGAACAAATAAATTTGATTATATTATTCCAGTTCTTTCATCATTGCATTTTGTACATATTGTATAAATAAAAAGAAAATTGACTACCTACAAAGCCCTAAACGACTTAGCTCTCCAGTATTTGAGGGAGCTTCTGGTGTATTACAGCCCCTCACGTCCACTACACTCAATTAATTCTGGACAATTGATTATTCCCAGAATATTAAAATCAACTGTAGACGATATATCTTTTTCCTATATTTGGCACCTAAACTCTGGAATAACCTTCCTAGCACAGTTTAACAGGCAGACATACTCTGTCTGTTTAATTCAATTCAATTCATCTTTATTTGTATAGCGCTTTTACAATGTAGATTGTGTCAAAGCAGCTTCACATAGAAGATTATAGTAAATTGAAACAGTGTCAGTTCAGTTTTCAGTATTGAAGTTCAGTTTAGTTTAGTTCAGTGTGGTTTAATTTTCACTGCTGAGAGTTCAAACACTGTAGAGCAAATCCATCGATGTGCAGCTCCACAAGTTCCGAACCATGCAAGCCAGTGGCAACAGTGGCGAGGAAAAACTTCACCAATTTGCGAAAGTGAAGGATTAAAAAACATCGAGAGAAACCAGGCTCAGTTGGGTGTGGCAATTTCTCCTATGGCCAAATGCCTCGTGCAGAGCTGCAATCAAGGCACCGGAGGTTGGAGAACATTGGAAGTCCATCGTGGAGAAGCTGCAGGTGGGAGGGGTCACCGGCTGGTGTACAGGCTGGCCCTTCAGTAACAATGCGAGGACTTGTCTGTCACTGGGGTCTTAAAGAAATTAGTCTCATGCTCTCCACTCCTCCATAACTACCACAGAACCTTCTCAGGATACAGCCTGGTCCAGGATTATGAAAACCTCTGGAATAATAAAAAAAGACTAATATAAGTGCAGTTACTGTTCAAATTATAATGTCTTTTGGGAAGTGTTCCTAGCTTTGGTTGCCCTAAATAATGCAGACTAGCAATCCTTTAGAGGATTTGGATTTCAACAGCATTTGTGTTTTATGTGTATGCTAATGCAAAGAGATGCGTCTTGAATCTATTTTTATACTAACAGAGTGTGTCTGCTTCCCGAACAGTGCTAGGAAGGTTGTTCCAGAGTTTAGGTGACAGATAGGTTTCCCTAAACTTTTTAAAGTGTAACAGAGCAACTATATCTACCATGCTAGAAAGGAATCAATAGTTTCAGTTGCAGTGTCAAGCTCTCCTAGGCTGCTCGGAATGCTATGGAAATTAGAAAGATCAGGTAGGTTACTGACAAAGTCATCTTTAGTGCTAGCTGTGATCAATATTTATGAATAGAAGATGATTTTGTAGACCTTTCAATGCACTATAAACAAGAGATTAAATAGTGATCTAAAATGCCATCACTTTGCTGCACAACTTCAACATTATCAGTATCGATACCATGTGATAATATTAGGTCTAAGCAGTGGTGGAAAGAGTACTGAAAAATCATACTCAAGTAAAAGTACTGTAACCCAATCGCTCTCTGCGTGCTTGCTGGCCTCTAGCACCACTGCTGCTACTCTGCGTTGTGTTGAATGTGTTTGTGGGATGGTAGACAGGAGATTCAGGCAAAGAGAAGTTCGCGATCGTGACTCGACCATTTATTTGACAGAAGGGCACCTATCAGTGTTGATAACACAAACTCAGTTAAGTCTCAATAAAAAATCAAAAACATTCACTGTTATTAACTAATGCTACTTGTATTGTAACACAATGACCTTTCAAGAGCCGTACATCTCCTTAATCACTTTATAACAAAATACAACAACCTTTTAACTCTTTATAAAACTCTGCATTTGATCTTCATCAGTTTAGTACACAGAATATCTCAGTAAACAGAACTTTTGAGCGTTAACAACAAAGATGTATTTTAGATAAGGATCCCACTATCATGAACACGTCTTACCTATCAGTGTTGATAACACAAAATGAGGAAAATATGGTGCACTAGGCATTTATCAACACTACGGTATGCCAAGAGGCTCAAACAACACAAGAAACTTCAAAATACCTTGATACAACAGTGTCATAGGGACATCTTGTGGACAAAACAAAACACTGCCCTACATCCACCCCTTCCTTAATTGATGGCGTCCCAGCCATCAGATTACCCAAAACTTAAATGTGGTATGCTTTTAGACAATTAAAACAATAAATGTGTTTTGAGTGAATGTGTTGGGCACAATGTGTATGGATGGGGTATGTGGGGTAGCTAACTGTAATCAGGGTGCATGCAGTATGGCTCTGAGAGTGTCCTTCTGCTCCTCTTATTTTTAAATTTTAGCCAAAACGTCCTCCCTCTTTCTATCTTTTTTTTAACCACTCTCCATATTCACAACTTGTGATTCTAGTAAGAGTTTAAGTGGAGGACGTCTATTTCTTTGTGGGTTTCTCCTTGGATAGTTGGGCCCTTGTGTGAAGGTGGCACCAGTGTCCATTGCACGCACTTCCTCTCTGTCACTTATTTCTGCTGTACATGTGTTGGCCTCCTGTGTGTTCATTGGTTCCCCTTCCTCATTGGCTGTTTCAATCCAGGTTCCTTCCAGAGTCTCCTCTGAACCATTACTTTCCATATCCTTTTTGGCTTCCAGTTCAATACCTGCCTCGCTCATCTCCCCAACTGATTCTTTCCTTTCCATGATCACTAGTTTGTCTTGCTCCACAGAAAGAAACATACACTCAGTCAAAAGGTTTCTGTGAACCACTCTCTCTGCTCCTCCATCCTCTGGCCGCACCACATACACAGGCAAATTTGATTGCTTCCTGACCACTACATATGACCGTGCCTCCCATTGATCTCCCAACTTCTGCCTTCCCTCCACATGACACACTTTAACTAAGACTCTATCACCTGGACTCAGGTCCTCGCTCTTAGCTTTTTTGTCATAATGCTTTTTCTGTTGTCCTTACTAGCTGAGATGTCTGATTAGCCAGGGCATAGGCCTGCTTCAGGGAGTTAACAGAGTCTGAACATACTACCTGTATGTCCTGGCATCAACATGCTCATGCCACTGGGACTTCAAGTGAGGCTCCAGGGTTCCCACCATGTTCATCAGAGTACAGTTAAATCTGTCAGTGGTCTCATTTCCCCGGGGGCGGTAGGGACTGGTGTGAGTTTTAGTGATGCCCCTACACTTGCATAACTCCTTCACAATTGCACTTTCAAAATTGCGGCTTTGATCAGTGTGCAATCTTGCAGGGAACCCAAACCGGCAAAAGAAATTCCTCCACAAGATTCTGGCTACTGTGCCTGCCTTTTGGTCCCTGGTGTGGTAGGCTTGTGCGTAGCGGTAAAAGTGATCTGTAACTATGAGCACAATCTCTATACCACCCTTGGACTTCTCTAGCATCAAGAAGTCTATACAAACCAGGTCCATGGGTGCACTGGTATGAATACTGACAAGGGGTGCCCTGACATTGGCTGTGGGAGTTTTTCTTAGGCAGCACCTCTCACACTGTTCACACCCAGCCTTAATTTCCTGGAACATTCTTGGCCAGTAAAATCGTTCTCTTATCATCTGTAGTGTCCTCTCCAATCCCAGATGCCCTGAGTCATTATGAAGGGCTATTTTGATGGTTTCTCGCAGCTTAGTTTCTTAGCAGCATTAGTTTCTTAGCAGCATTAGTTGTTCAATCACCTCTTTGTGGCAGTCTCTGATACTGCGGTACAGGATTCCTTTTTTTACCACCAGCCTCCTCCACTCTTTTAAAAGAAGACCCCTAGTGGCTCCCACTTCCATTCTCTCACTGTGACTTGGTTTGTGGTTCCTACTCTTGACATTGAGGATGGGACCAATAACCCCATCCTCCCTCTGCATCGCTCAAAGCTCCTGTATGGTCATAGCAGGCAGTGCCTCCATCCCCACATTCCTATACATCTCCCTAGGCTCCTGACAGCTTTCAGGTTCCTCCATAAGAGCTGTGTCCTCTCCTGTGACCCCCTCAGTCTTCCGGGTGGTATGTGCCTCCTCAAGACTTGCTTCACCTATCCTCAACTGCTGTGGGCAGGACTGCAGTGTTTCCACCACCTCTTGATTTGACATACGCGAGAGGGCATCAGCATTTGAGTAATCCTGTCCCCTTCGATACTGGATGTCAAAGTCAAATATGGACAGATGAGAAACCCATCTCTGACCAGTGGCATCTAGTTTGGCTGAGGTCATTATATATTTCAGAGGGTTATTGTCTGTCAGAACAGAGAACTTGCGTCCATAAAGGTGGTCATGAAACTTCTCTGTAACTGCCCTCTTGAGAGCAAGAAACTCAAGCTTGTGTGCAGGATACCTTGTCTCAGGTGGGCTCAAGCCTCTGCTCACATATGCAATTACCCTTTCTGCCCCATTTTGGACCTGCACCAGGACTGTGCCAAGTCCCGTTCCTGAGGCGTCAGTCTGCAGCAGAAAGGGCTGACTGTAATCTGGATAGCCTAGCACTGGAGCACTTATCAACTTTTCTTTTAAAGACTGAAAAGCCTCCTCACATCCAGCAGTCCAAAGAAATGGCGGGTGTGAGACAGGGTTTTTCTGCTTTCCTCTTTTCTTTCTTTTAGGGTCACCGGAGGTAAGGTGGTATAAGGGAGAAGCTAAGTTAGAGTAGCCCTTAACATACCTCCTATAATAGCCTGTGAAGCCCAAAAACTGCAACACTTCAACACAGTTAGTCTGCCTCTGCCAATCCTTGACCTTTTGATCTTCTCTAGGTCTGTCCTGATGCCCTCTGCTGACACCAAGTGACCCAAGTACTGCACTTCCTTCCTCACAAGCTGGCACTTAGATGGTTTAAGCTTTAAGCCATGCTCTCGAAGCCTTTCGAAAACCATCTGAAGCCTCTCTAAATGTTCTTTAAAGGACTTAGAGAAAATTATGATGTCGTCAAGATAAATAAGGAGGTGGGTGAAATTTAAATTGCCAAAACAGGAGGTCATCAGTCTTTAAAATGTGGAGGATGCATTTTGCAACCCAAAAGGCATCCAATTGGCTTCAAACAGACCCATGGGAGTGCTGAATGCCGTCTTGGGCTTATCTTGTTCCGCCACCTCCACCTGCCAGTATCCTGAGGTAAGGTTGAGGGTCGAGAAATACTTTGCCTGTCCTAAAGCCTCTAGAGCCTCCTCTATCCTTGGCAAAGGGAATGCATCTCGTGTGCTGCAGGAGTTTAGTTTTCTGTAGTCAATACACAGTCGCAGTGACCCTTCTTTCTTTGTCACAACTACCACAGGCGATGCATAAGGACTTATACTGGGGCGAATAACTCCTGCTGTCTCCATATCCATCAATAACCGCCTTACATCTTGCCACTGGGAGGGAGGTATTTTGCGGTATGGCATTCGGAACGGCCTTGGGTCAACCAAGGAAATCTCATGTTGTACTGTTGTGGTATGACCATAGTCCAGAGGATGTTTGGAGAACACATCTGTATTCTTGTCCAGCAGATCCTTAAGTAGGACACGTTGGTCCTCACTTTCCACTGAAGCTTTACTTAGGTCAACACCGCAGCTGGTTACTACTTGATCCAGACTGAGACATGCCCTTCTGTGCCCAGCTTCACCATGCTTTTTATTAGGGAACTCTACCACCTTGTCTACCAGAACTGCACTGGCCAGTTTTGTGTGTCTTTTGATTGTAACGACTTGATGGGAAAGATTTATCACTCTAACTGTGGCACAACCTCTTTTCACATTCACAAGCACCTTGGCAACTAAGATGTCCTGAGGGAGCTTCAAGGAGGGATGGCCTTCAATAAGGGCTGTGTAGGTCTTCCTTTGAGGGCCAGTTCTGATCTTACATCTTAAATCCATATCTTTCCCCCAGGGATGTGTATTGTATGACCAGTGTAAACAGCAGGACCCACAATGTCATGCACTTCCCTTTGCTTGGTGCTCCCCACCTTCAGTAAAGCTGTGTACCACTCAGGATGCTTTTCTTTGACCTGGTGCAGAAACTGTGAACCATAAGCTTTATGAGAGAGGCTCGAATGACGTTGGTTCCCACTAACAGGGGGACTGAAGAGCGATAGTCAGAATCAGGAACAACAAAAGTAGGTACTGCCTTGAATTATTTTCCCAGCACTTTTAGAACAATGTGTAGGACACCATGACAGGGTACCGTCTGATCTTCTGCACCCTCTATAGGTATTGTAGAAGACTGTAGCTTCTGTTTTTGTAGTGCTGAGTGACTCTGCCAGTAATTGTGGGAAATACTGGTTATCTGAGAGCCTGAATCAATGAGAGCCTTGCATGCCTTGCCATTCACTTCCACTTCCTCATCATTCCTGGGACCCACTAGGGCAGTTTCCCATTCTTTAGTGGAAATCCTCTTTACTGGTGGGTGGGGCCCTTGCTGTGTACCCATGGATGCCCCAGCTGCCATGGGCACTAAGCGTTTAAATTTTGAGCAAAGTGCAGGTGCCCATCAGCAGAAGTTTTAGGCTGCTGGGCCTCAGCTTGACTTGATTCAGGAAGCACTGCTCGGCACACTCTGGCTGTGTGGCCTAGTTCTCCACATCGGTATCACACCAAACCCACACTCTGGCTTGCTTTTCCTTTCACTGGCTGGACAGCTAATGGGGATGCAAGGGATGGAGAGGCCATTCTCATTTCTAGTTGGGACAACTTAGCCATTTGTTCTTCCTGAATTAGGGCTAACTCTTTTACCATTTCTGTCAACTCTGATATTTCAGATGTGTGCTTTGGCCTATCCATTTTTGTGTTTTCACCCCCTCTTGAAGCTACGTGTACCTGAGCATATGTTTTCTTTGCTTTACTCTGTGTCTGGAACTTCTTAATCTTTCTGGCTAAACTTCGGAGCTCAGCCTGTAGCTCCCTGAAGCTCAAGAGCTTGGGTGCCATTGGAGCGACTCTTGTGTACACTTCCTCATCTGTAAGGCTTGCATGAACTGCCGGGTTAATTTGCTATCTCGATGGCCTAGAAAGGGCCTACCTCCTATTTCCTTCTCCTCTACCGTCCGTAACTTTGGATTGAGTGCAATAGCATAAGAACAAGCAGACTCTCCCAAATTCCGGCTCCGCTCATAAAAGTCAGCCATAGGATCTAGAGAGCTTCTTGTGTCACTGTGTTCAGCCCTCAGTTCCTCAAATGCTCTCTCAGGGGTCTGATCATGGGGAGGTAGGTTTAAGATGAGATTTCTGGCTTTACCAACCAGGTGCAGCACAACAGTTGAAAATCGAAGGTGCATTGGGAGCTCTATTGCCTCCAGGAGGTACTGCAAGTCGCAAATCCTGTCTTCCACCAGTATCCTACAGTCTGGATTTCCTGTGAAGACCTGAACATTTTTCACCTGATGAGTTTGCATGAAACCACCATGAGCTGCCGTTGGAGGACACTGACTGGTGGCTACTTGATCAGGAGGCCTGTACGGTGTCACATGTGGGTAGGCTGACTGACTGGCCGATGTAGGTAGGGGAAGTTGAGAAAGAGCACCAACCTGCATATTTTGTTGCAGAGGAGGAATAATGGTGTGTTGAGATGACATTTGAAAAGGAGCATCAACATTTGCCTGACCCAATGCTACTTGAGGGCTGTATAAAGTCATGCTGGGAACCCTAGCATTAGCAAATCGTGCTAATGGGGTGGATCCACTATAGCTCTGAACTTGACTGGTGGGAAATGTGGGTTCAGGGGAATACATTTGATTGGTCTGCCCCATAGTTACGTGTTTGATTGTAATATTTGCTGCTGGCCCTCCCTGACTTTGTGTAGGCTCAGGAGGGGGATTTGAATACACAGAGTAAGCCTGGGGGCCAGGTCTATTTGACTCGGCTGGATATTATGCAGAAACTGGAACGGGTCTGGGCAATAGCTGCTTGACTGGCATTCCAGCTAATCTATGGTGCTCAGAGCGTTGCGTAGTTATGGTCCCTAATGGCCCATAGTCACTATGTTTGCAAACAGAGGTATCAACTGCCCCTTCTGCCTGTTCACCTGGCCCCCCAGGGCTATTGTCAAAGCAGAGGGGCGGTACCTGCCCTGAGGCCCCAGTGCCTGGCAGCCTAAATGCCTGAGTCGGTGTCACATACTGGCCAGCATAAAATGAGTTTGATGGGAGTGGTGGAGTTTGTCTTTCTAAGGGCGGCATTGGTTCATTTGAGACATGCTTAGCTGGCGGCAGGTGACTGGATGTGCCAGAAAAGGACCACTGCATGTTTTGAGTTGAGTTTGCATATCTCAGTGACATTGTAAAATAAAAATGTGTTAAAATGTTTACTAATTGCAAGTAGGTTAATTTGCAGTGTAATTTGATTGTATCAACGTGTTGTATTTACGTAAAGTGTCCAATCTTGAAGAAATATTAGGAAGAAATAAAAATAAAAAAATAAATAAAATAAATAAATAAGCTATGTCAGGTGTATACATACAGAAAAATACACAAACTTATGCCAAAAACTCCTTAACTAAAATGGCTTGTCAGTTTATACTCAAATGCTGTAGTATGTCTCATTAAATATCAAGTAGATGCAATACAATCTCAGAAATAAACAAAGAGAGAAAAAAAATCTCAATAGACAAAACTCGTTTTTTTTTTTTCAATAAATATTTTTCATGACATCAAACCACTCACATTGAAACAGCTAAACAGTGCAGATACCAAACATGCTTTAAAGGATATAGAGGTGCTGGTATTGTATCCCCAAAATCACCAGTTTAGGGATTTAATTTCATCCATTACAGAGTTCAGCAATTAAACCACGGGATGTTAAATACTCTTCCTGGTCGGGTCACAACAACCAACTGACATTAACCGATTTTCATTTTCAAACAAAATGCAAAGTCCCCATGATGTTAGGGTTTAACGTCAGTCAGACGTCATGTTGATGTATTGTGCCTGCTAGGTGTTTAAGGCTATTTAGGTCATCATACAGTAAACATCCGTCATCTTCTCATCAGTGACATGCATCTAAACCAGGGGTGGGCAAACTCGGTCCTGAAGGGTCGATGTCCTGCCAGTTTAGCTCCAACTCTAATCAAACACACCTGCTTATAGATTTCTAGTGATCTTGAACTGATTAGCATGTTCAGGTGTGTTTGATTAGTGTTGGAGCAAAACTGCAAGACACCGGCCCTCCAGGACAGAGTTTGCCCATCCCTGATCTAAACAGTCTCTGGGTCAATGCGCATAAAGATTTTGAACATCTTCATGAACACTTTTAATACTTCCAAACAGTTTGCTGCAATTATAAAGTGCACACGTCTTGAGGTAGTTCATTATGATGCGATTTAACTTCTATGGTATGTGCAATTTGATTGGACAGGAATCTCAGGACTGATTTTTTCTAATCCCCATAGACAAGAAAAATAAAGTAGTGACTGCAGGTTGAAGGAAAGTAGAGGAGTAAAAGTACAGATACTGCACTAAAATGTACTCAAGGGAAAGTAAAAGTACACATTTTTAAAACTACTCAGTAAATTACAATTCCTGAGAAAAAGGAAATACAGTAATTTGAGTATTTGTAATTAGTTACTTTACACCACTGGGTCTAAGGTATGATTATTTCGATGAGTAGGTCCTGAGACATGCTGTTTCACTCCAACAGATGCTAGTATGTCTAAGAAGGCCAGACTTAAGCATCTTTTTTATTATGTATATGAATATTAAAATCACACACAATTAAAATTTTATCTGTGGGCAGAACTATTTCAGTTAAGAAATCAGCTAATTCTTTTGTAAAGTCGGTATGGTGCCCTGGAGGCCTATATACAGACACAGTTTCTTTGTTCTTATATCTAGGTGGCTCTATGTGCTGCAGATTCTTTGAGTTAGGTAAACTGTGGAGACCAGCAGATGTCTGGTTTAGCCAATCTGTCTGCTCCCTGACCTGTGCTCCAGTTAGTCAAATGCCAACACTAAGACTATATGACAGATTACTAGAGAGGAGAGCTGCTCCAGCCCGAAAGAGGATGAAGACCATCTCTCTTCAACAGGTCAGGTCTACCCCAAAAACTTGGCCAATTGTCTACAAAACCTATGTTATTCTACGCACTTAAAAGAAAAAAAGATGCAAATCAGCAAACAAACTGTAAATGAAAGCAAGAAAAGCAAGCAGGAGTCTGAATAATAAGTACAACTGTGAGCTGTTTACACGTGAACTGCTTTGCTGTGACAGTGGAAGAGATTTAAAATTATAGAGCTAGTAATTAATTTGATTAGTTGGATTGAGTTTTATAGTCTTGATATGGGCTTAACAACTTGACAGTTATATAGGACAGTGAAAACAGGCCAAAGATGAGCTAAATGAGTATGGTGGTAGAACTTGATACTTATGGAGTTAGAATTGAAAATGATCGGCACAGTTTAATCGCGATGTCTAGTAATCAGATTTAAAATAAAAAATAAACATAGTAGAGCAGGTGGGCAGAGCTAGAGCTACAATTGGCTATATATATATATATATATATATATATATATATATACATATATATATATATATATATATATATATATATATACACAGACGTCACTGTCTTTGTTACGGTAGCCTTCGCCCCTCTTCGCGAGACGGGTTGGGATGTGGCTATCATTGGTGACTCTATTGTCCGCCTTGTTTGCGCTGCTTCCACTACAGGTAATAACGTACGCACTCACTGCTTCCCTGGTGCTCATGCTAAGAATATTTCTGCCCAGGTACCTACTATCTTGAGCGCTGACGAGAGCATCTGTGCTGTCGTCCTCCACGTGGGGACGAAGGAGATCCTGAAGAGGAACTTCAGCAGCCTGATCGAGATGGTTCGACGCACCTCGCCCGCCACACAGATCATCGTTTTATGGACCGGTTCCTACCTATCACAGAGGAAATGAAAGGTTCAGTGTTTTTGTTCTGAATAAATGGCTATTAACATGGTGTAAAGAACAGAAATTGCTCTTTGCTAATAACTAAAATCTTTTCTGGGAGCATCCTAGGCTTTTCTGTGCTGACGGGTTGCACCCAGTTGAGCTGGAGTTCAACTCCTGTCGGACAACATCTCCAGGACACTTCATTCTGCCTCACTACTAAGTGAAAATTCACAAAATTCACATTTTAGCCATATAGACTCTTGTTCGTCCCACTTAAATCATAGTAATGCATGTCAGGCTAATCCCATAGAGACTGTCTGTTCCTCATATATTTAGATCAAGAAATAAATGTACTGTGTGCTCTAGAAAAAATCTATTAAGAATCAAACCAGAAAAAAAGTGAAAAAACAAATGTGTTAAAGCTTGATCTCCTAAACAGCAGGTCACTAGCACTTAAAGCACTTATTATAAATGTAATAATTACAGATAACAATCTTAATACACTCTGCCTCACTGAAACCTGGCTGAAACAAAATGATTATATTACTTTAAATGAAGCAACTCCTCCAGGATTCACATATAAGCATGAAGCTTGTCAAACTGGTCGTGGTGGTGGAGTTGCATCAATCTTTAGTGATAATCTTAATGTTAATTAGAGAAACAGACTTACGTTTAACTCCTTTGAAGTATTGGTGCTTAATGTTATGCTTCCGGATATTATGAAAAAACCCTCACTTTAATCACCATATATAGACCACCAGGACTCTATGTCAATTTTCTAAAAGAGTTTTCTGATTTTATTTCTGACTTACTAGCTAAAACTGATAAAATACTAATTGAAGGAGACTTTAACATCCACATTGATGACGCTAACGATACATTAAACTGCAAAAAAATACTTTTCTTACTTAAATTTTTTTCTTTTTTCTAGTCCAAATATCTACAAATTCTTAAATCGCGAAGCATTTTCTAGGCAAGCAAAACATATTGTCTTTTTTACAGAAATAATATGCCAATATTAAATGAGTTTTTCCTTAAAACAAGCAAAATTATCTGCCAACGGGGTGAGCAAAATAATCTTGTTTTTTCTTTTGACATAAGATTATTTTGCTTACCCCATTGGCAGATTATTTTGCTTGTTTTAAGGAAAAACTCACTTAATTTTGCCATGTTATTTCTTAAAACAAGACAATATTTTTTGCTTGTCAAGAAAATTCTTCTTGATTTAAGACTTTTTTGATATTTGAACTAGAAACAAAACAAAAATATAAGTAAGAAAATAATTTTTTGCAGTGTAGGGCTCACATTTATGGATTTACTACATTCATTTGGGATAAAGCAAAACGTTGTTGGTCCAACCCATCGCTTAAAGCATACATTAGATCTAATTCTGTCTTATGGAATTGAGGTCATTGATGTAGACCTTATACCACAAAGTGATGATATTACAGACCACCACCTCTTACTATATAAGCTGTGTTTACTTGAAACTAGCAGATCTGTACCGATATACCACCCTGGTAGAACTATCGTTCAGTCCACCAAAGATGAATTCACAAATAACTTACATGATCTTTCTCTATTTCAAAATCGACCCGCAAACACAAATGACCTTGATGTAGTAACCAGCAGTATGGATGCCATCTTTACCATCACACTAAATACTGTGGCACCCATCAAATAAAAAAAGACTAGAGAAAATAAAACTACACCATGGTATAATAGTCATACTCGCGCTCTCAAAACAGCAACCCGTGCCCTGGAACGTTAGTGTAAAAAACAAATTTAGAGGTTTTTATAATTGCGTACAATGACAGTATGTTCAGCTACAGGAGGGCTCTAAAATCTGCCAGGGCTGATCACCTCCGCAAACTGATAGAAAATAATCATAAAAAATCCTAGATTTTTATTTAGCACCATTTCTAAATTAAATAATCGGTCATCTTTGGAACAAAATGTCCCACCACAAATTAATAGTGATGACTTTATGAATTGTTTCAGTGATAAAATAAAAGGCTTTAGATGGAAAATAGAAGATGCTAAACTTTCTGCACCACCTTATACCTCAGATCCAGTAAACATTCCACTGAATCAAATTAACCTACAATGCTTCAAAATCATAGAACAGGAAGAGCTAGATAAAGTTATAAATAGTTCTAAACCAGCTACTTGTATGTTAGACCCAATTCCAACAAAATTACTGAAAGAATTGCTACCTGTTATAGGAGAGCCTCTCCTTAACGTTATCAACTCTTCTTTATCTTTAGGCCATGTTCCAAATCCTTACAAGCTAGCTGTTATTAAACCTATTATTAAGAAACCACAACTGGACCCCAGCAACTTAGCTAACTATAGGCCTATTTCAAATCTTCCATTTATGTCTAAAATACTAGAAAAAGTTGTTTCTGACCAATTATGCTCCTTTCTGCAGACAAACAATATTTTTGAAGTGTTTCAGTCAGGTTTCAGGGCTCATCACAATACAGAAACCGCATTAGTGAAAATAACCAGCTATTTACTCTTAGCTGCTGACCAAGGGTGCATCTTGCTATTAGTTTTACTCGATCCAAGTGCCGCATTTGACACCATTGACCACAATATCCTCATAGACCGCTTAAATCTACAGGTGTCCAGGCACAGGCTCTTCAGTGGTTTAAGTCATACTTAGCTGACCTTTATCAGTTTGTGAATATTAATGGACAGCTTTCACAAGTCAGGCCAGTAAAGTACGGGGTGCCTCAAGAATCAGTTTTAGGCCCTTTTCTGTTTACAATATACATGCTACCCCTGCAAGATATTATTAGAAGACACGGGATCAGTTTTCACTGCTATGCAGATGATACTCAATTATATATTTC
>CAIGQZ010032318.1:16876198-16901995 GCA_903798205.1 Danio tinwini
CAGCCAGAATTCAACCAAATGAACCAGAACTGAGCCTATTCTGGGCCACAATTTGCTTTTATTATGGCCCAGATCTGGCTTACACCTTACACTTGCTGGGTGTGGCAAAGTACAAAAATCCCAGCATGCATTGCAGTATAAATACATTCTTTAGCTTATTTATGCTACAGTTTTCTTTATTTGCTTTTGATTCTGCTGTTATGTTAACGTTGTTGATTTTGTCACTTTTAGTATCCTGTTTCTGATGTTTTGTTCATTTTGTTAATTGTCACTGTTGTTGAGGTTCATACGCTGATTATTGATGTCTTTGTGAGCAGAAGTTGAACGATAGAATTTTTTTAGCTTATGAACCTAATAGTAATTGAATAATAATAATAATTAACCTAATGTTAATTTCATAATTCTGTGTCATGTGCAAGCATGTTATTACGTTACTTCTAATAATGGATTAAACATTGGTTAAGATTAGTGAATTATATTATTCATCACAGGTTGTACCTCATTTAATTTTATTAATTATGGCTTGTTTGCTGTAATAAACTTTTCAAGCAAAGTTCTTAAAAGTTACAACAGTCCAAAGAAATATATTAAGAAGTTCAGGGCTATCAGCCCAACTAAAGCAAACACTTTTCTCCACGATGGTAACTTTAGTCAATGTGGTCCAAATATGTTTTAAGACAACTGGGCCACATTTGCCATATCTTCTCTGAGCTGCTTTAGGCTCACAGCCACATTAGCCAGAGCTAACTGTGCCAAATATTTGCCAAAAGTGACCCACATTTGTTTTAGGAGAACGGGCCACATTTGCCATATCTTCTCTGGGCCACACTATAGGCTCAAATCCACATTAGCCATAGCTTACTGTGCCAAATATTTGCCAAAAGTGGCCCACATATGTTTTAAGATAACTGGGGCTCATTTTCCATATCTTCTCTGGGCCACTATAGGCTAATGGCTGCATTAGCCAGAGCTTACTGTGCCAAATATTTGCTAAACTGGCCCACATATGTTTTAAAATAACTGGGCCACATTAGGCACACAGCCGAAATAGCCAGAGCTTACTGTAGCAAATATTTGCCAAAATGGCACACATATGTCTTAAGATAACTGGGCCACATTTGCACTTACATGTCTGAGTCACTTTAGGTTTAGACCCAGATTACCCTAATATAACTATACTACATTTTTGCCAACTGTGGCCCACATTTGTCCTCCATCATTTGGGCCAAATTTATAATTTTCCACATGGGCCACATTAGGCTTACATTCAGATTACATTTTGCCATAAGTGCCAAATCTTTGCCTTAAATGGCCCATATATGAATTTGAATCTTTGGCCCCCCTTTGCCATTGTACAGGTGGGCCACTTCAATGTCTGGGCCGAAGGAATACCACCAGTACTGCATAACTGCCTAAGGTTTCCCACATTTGTATGCTATCTGGGAAGCAATATCAATTTACTAGAACTTGCATGTTAAGCTGCTTCAGCACAATCTATATGGTAAAAGTTCTATAGAAATAAAAAATAATTGAATTTTATGATCCTCTGCATTCTTGTGACCCATTTTCTCCTGAAGTCATCAGAGAGACCATTTACCCCACCTCATTCATCTTCAGTAGAGTAAAACCTCCTCCTTTGCATGCACAAAAAAGAGTACAGGCCATATTGAAATTTACTTTTTTTAAAAACTCAAAATTTACTCCAAAGTGTATGTAATATATTTCCCGCCCTATAATCTTTGAATTAGTCTGCCCTTTTTAGGGCATTATCTATTGTAGGGACGCATGAATCATTATTGATGTTCTCTTAAAACTGTCGTATTTAGTATGGTTGTGCTCCACATGTAATTCTTCAACCCATGATTTAGAATGTATGAGGATAACGTGTATGATTGCATATTATATATACAGAGAGTTAAAAGTTTATCCGACCACTTTGGGACAAATCTCCGGCTCAAACTTTACCTTTAAATTGCTCCTGAATTTCAATATTTTCACTTAGCGTAAAAACAAGTGGTTTTAAGGTAACAGACAAAATCGTAGGTTCTATGTTAATTCAGCTAGGGCTGTTTAGTTGTAAACAAATTTTTATTAGTTTAATGCAAAGGGGTCTCCATGCAATGTTCATTGGGTTTAGAGTAAATAAATCTTATATCTATTTACCAACACAGGATCATTGTGAATACCATCCCCCGTATACATTTCTGGAGAGCGTAAATTATGTAGCCAGAGGTACGTATGCCACCGCCGGCTTCTCCTTTTTCACCCTACCAGCTGACCAATTATCTTTGTGTGGATGGCTTTTCCACTGTTACCAGTTTGCCCAGTGGCTCGCCACATACAGTATGGAAGTTGTATGCCTTTTCAAATCACGTCCAATCAGCTGAATTTCCCACAGGTAAACTCCAATTAAGCTGCTGAATCATCTCAAGAATGATCAGTGGAAACAGAATGTACCAATGATAATAATGAGCTCAATTTAGAGCTTCACGGCAAAGGCTGTGAATAAGTACATTTATGTACATGTGATTTTTCAGGTTTTAAATTTTTTTTAAATTTGTAACAATTTCAAAAAAATGTACATTGTCATTATGGGGCATTGTGTGTAGAATTTTGAGGATATAAATAAATTTAATCCATTTTGAAATAAGGCTGTAACATAAATGTGGAAAAAGTGAAGCGCTATGAATACTTTCCACTCACAACAGATAAAACACAGTATTATCTATGGACACTTACCATCCAGTCCATATTTGCCAGTCAGTCAATTACATAGATTGAAACATAATTGTAGTACTGTAGAAGAGTTTGATAAACAGAAAATTTGGGTTGAATAATGCATTAGATAAAGAAATAAATATTAGATTTCACAATCTTTAAAAAAAAAACAGTTTTCAGTAAATTGTTCATTAAAGGGGGGTGGTCCACTACGATATCATATTTAAAATTTTAGTTAATGTGTAATGTAGCTGTATGGACATAAACAACAAATGTTAATGTAATATTCTCAAAGTTCAATGCAAATAGAAACATTGGCTTTTACAGGGTTAGTTTAGCAAAGCCTACAGCGAACAAAGTTTTGGGATTACAAAAAAATACATCCGCGCTAGTGAGATCACAAATGCTTCAGGTTACGCGCATTGACCATGCACATACCACGCAGCAAAGGGGCGTGGCCAGAGGTGCTGTAATAGCAGAGAAAGCTAAAATGCCATTCAAACACTTTTTCCAAAGAGCTTGTTCTGTTTCTGTATTTTGGCTTCCAAAGGACAGCACACAAGTGCTTACAATTTAATTTTAATTATGTTCCAGAGAATTATAAAAATATATAGCTAGCATTTTACAAATAACAGCTTCCAGAATCTCTCCCTTTTCAGTGCTGGATTTGGCTAATAACTCCTCCAACCATAATGGATGGAAGCTGTGGATTATGAGCCACAACCTGTAAGTATTTTTATTTGTTAAAATTGATCTATTTCATGCACAGTTTCTAGCATTAACGGTATGTGTAGCAAGGATGTAAACAATGAGAAATGCTATTTGGCACCATTAACAATTTAGCTACAAATTCATATCTATCCGTCAAACCGCTGTAAACACCCACAATCTTTACCAGCGCTGCAGTGTCTCTCTATACGGCCATTTTCTCTGCATTTTACATTGCAAATAATGAACTATCAAAAGATGTACTCGTGCTTGTTCTAAATATAAGACACTTGTCAGATTTTATTTTAGAGACCTCACAGTTCAGCTGTGTCCTCTGTGTCATTTTCTCTCTGATTCAGGCACAAACTGATACGATTAACAGCTACTCTGACTGACAGTGTTTACACAATGCAAAATTGCGTGCTTGTAGGGGCGTGACGCTTTTCCTGGTGACATGGAGCCGATCCGCAATCACATAACATCTTGTTAGCTCACCAATCAGAGCCTCTTGAGGGCCGGCCTTTCAGAGGAACTAGGAAATATGACAGCCGTTTTATGTTACCTACATGTTACATGTTACCTGAGTAGCAGTATATAATCAAAGTATATTTAATCAGTATATAAAAAATAACATGATTTTTTTTTACAAATGAAGCATGAGCACAAATTGCTGTGCATCTTATAAACACAACCAAGCCTAAAAAATACACTCTGGACCACCCCTTTAACATATAATGTACATATCGATTTCATTAAATCGACAATCTATAAACACTGGCATATATTATCTTCAGATTAATCTTTAAATAATACATTTCAACATCATCCATTATTAACGTTTAAAAGATCCCAAGGTTTATCAAACATGACAATTAATTCAGATATTGTAAGATGGATGAATGGAGGAAGTATATGTGTCATGTAGAGGAGGTAATCTGAATAAAAAAAATATTACAAAGAGAAGCGTTCTGGATTCATAAATTAAAATCACTTATATCAAGAGGAATAATGAGGAATGGATCTTTCAGTGTTTTTTTATGTTTTATCATTTATCTATTACATTGTGAATCAAGGATTTTGAGTGTATAATGAAACAAATAATGATATGAAAATGTATCTTTAGTGTTTTTGACTGTTGGAGTTTCATTATATCAGTTGACAAGATATGAATAAGTGAATGATGATAATTCAAATGTTATTTTTCTGTCCAATGGAGATAATGCTTTTACAGGTGGAGAAAATATTCATTGTGCTTAATATTGAAACAAAAATTTGATGTTTTTAACTATTGAGTAGTTGTCTAATTAAAGACGTAATAACCTTGACTGTGGAATAAGAAGGTGGAGTGAGAAGATTGTGTCACGCACTGTGCTGAAATGTCTGTGTTTTGTACCTTCTAAGAATGTAAAATAAACATACAATGTAACAAATATTTAGCAAATATGAATCCTGACCTTCTGAATGAGAAATTGTGTCCTGACAAAAAACATTTATTGCTGAACTCAAGAGCTATCAACTTTTTTTTTTTTTTAAGATAGAGAATAAGTTGGTACACTATTTATAACTTCTGGCAGCTACCAGGCTTTAAAATCCAACAGCTTAGTGATATAGACTGCATGCTGTACAATAAAAGCATAAAAGGCCCCCAGTGTTCATTACAAGGTTAAATTCCATTTATTGGTTCAACATATCTGTCAGTACACTCTAGGTTATTTGTCACTACATGTAGCTAAGAGCATTGATTTGGGTTGATGATTCCTGTTACTTTTTGTCAAAACTCTGGACTTATATAAATCTATATTTCACAAGGAACACGGCAAGACAAGAAGTCTATATTCCTTGGAATGTGCACTATGGACAGCAGAACATAGACTGATCTCCAGCCACGTTGGAAATACCTTAGAAAGCAGAAGATCAAGAAAAATGCAAGACATTTTGCAAATATTTGCACTTTTCTTGGGTTTTTTGGGTTGTGGGTCTGCTGTATTAACATTATATAATCACTATTGGAAAGTGTCTACAGATGATGGTAATGTCATCATCACCTCCAACGTCTTTGAGAACCTCTGGATGTCCTGTGCAGATGACTCTACTGGTACTTTCAATTGTCGGGATTTTCAGTCCTTGCTTGCTTTACCAGGTAAAACAACCTCTATTACATTGGAAGTTACAATATAGAAAAGTAAAGGGTCACACTTTAAAATAAAGTTCCATTACTTACTGTTAGTTTATGTATTTACTAACATTAACTAAGAATGACTTACAGAATTTTAAATGATAATTTAAAATCCAAAGTTGTGCATATTTAAATTAGTTTATGTACTTTGAGGTAACATGAACTAACAATAAATGCCAGTAACTGCATTTTCTAATGTTAACAAAAAATAATAAATACTGTAAGAAATGTATTGGTAATAGTCTATTTATTTATAAATACCTAATTGAAATATCAATTACCTAAGGGTGACTTATTGTAAAGTGTTACCAGAAAAAAAAGTATTAACGACAACCATTAATTCTAAAGTGTAAATATAATAAATACAATAAATAATTACAAATATAATGAAAAAATAATAATTATGAAATATTTATGGCTGATCCATCGAATTGTTCACAAGCACCAAATATAAACATAAACTAAAAACACTCTTTGTTAGCACAGCAACAACTAGGTTTAAAACATTAACTTGCAAGCATAAAACACAAGATTGTTCACTACAATAAAGACATCAAGACTCAAACAGGTTTCATAAAAATAAAAATGAGGAAAGACATACTTCAAGACAATCAGAAACTTGCAATATACAGGTATGATAAATTTTATACTTCTATACTATATAGTATGCTAAAAACAGTATGCAAGCCAAGTAGTATGTCCAAATTTATAGACATCAAAAAACATTTTCAACAATTCAACACCTTCATCAGTACATAAACAAGGGGGAGGGCGCCAAACAGTGGCACAAGAAGAGGGTATGCATTAAATTCGGCGCATAAGGGCGCCACACATGGCGGGGGCGCCATTGTGCCAAAAGTATTTTTACAATTATGCTTATTAAAAGTTTCAAATAATAAAAATAAATAAATATTTTTGGTTAAATCCTGCATTTTATATGAATATAATATTGTATTTTCTTAAATACAAAAAATTATACCACCCCTCCCCCTCCATTGACCATTTGATTGATCCGTTGCTCGATTAGTCACATGTTCAAAATGGAGAGAAAAGTGAAGAGACGTGGAGCGCAAAAAAGAAAAAAAAAAAAAGATGCCCTAAAATGAAAACTGCCATGACAAACTGGATAATAAGAGATTGGTAAGCTTAATCCACAATATTATTACCATACTTTTAATCAACTTCTAATGTTTTTGGGAGCGACGGGCCGTCATATCATTAATTATTCATTATCGCCACCCAGTCACTGCATGAGCTTTTACTTAACATAAATGCAGACGAGGTGGTTTTGTCCAGGCAGGGAGGCAGTGATGCACGGCCACAGCTGGACTGTGTCCAAAATCGTGTACTTCCATCCTGTATGTGAAAAACAGTATAATTCTATGGGCTAAAGCTATGTGCTGGTGGAAAGTTGACTTTTAGAGTAAACTGAGGGCAGGGGCAATTCTAGGATTTTCATTCTAGGGGGGCTCAGCCCCCAGTGTGTGTTTAATTACAAATTTTAACAAAACAACTGAATATAGATTAGGATGGTATACTATATACTATACATTTATAGCAATAATGTTATTGCATAGATGGGTTTAACATTTGAGTACTGAATGAGCCAAAAACAAGTCTTCACACACACCTGTTTATTGTACAAACAAATTATTTTACTGTTTGCTTTTCTAGTACAAACCTCAACTTTAAACATAAATTGACTATTCTTATTAACAAAAGTATGAGAGGGTGTTCAATGGAGTACATATGTGTGTGCTGTGATTCAAAAAAACAAGCAAAACTGAAGCAGCCTGTGTGAAGGGACAAAGCATTTCCTTTTTAGTCCAGTTACTGGTTTTGCATGGGTGCTATCAGCCTGTGTCTTCTCTTTTTGAGAGTAGCAAATCTATTGATTACTTTATAATGGTCCAATTGCTCTACAACATCTTTCTCAATTGCCATGACTGCTAGCTGATGGAGCCTACGCTGACCCATTGTTCTCCTAAGCCAGGTGTGGAGGCGACAAAGAGCACTGAAAGACCTCTCACATGTACAGCTACTAACAGGTACAGTGAGTGAAACTTGGATGACAGATTTCAGTGATGGAAACATGTCAGAATCCAGCAGCTTATATACAAAAATCATGTCCTGTGAAGCAGCACCAGCTTGCTTTCTACATGCCAAAAAGTGCCTTGCTACTATGACTTCCTCTGTCCTTAACTCAATGTTGTAGTGACTGGCACGTTCTGCCAGATGTGGGTCAGACAGGAAATTTTCTGATTTTGGACAACATGCTTGAATGCCTTTAAGCAATGTTGCATTTACAGCTGAATAACGATTTTCCAATTCCATTTTTATTTTATCCAGACATGGATATAGTAACTTTATTTTGAGTTGTTCAGCATCTGTGCTAAATCCCCTATGTGTACTACAAATTGAATCAACAACAAAATCTTCCATTTTTTTTACCTTCTGTCTCTGCCCAAAAGGTTTCTCCTCGATAAGATAAACCTTACACAATGCCTTTACTCTGGCATACAAATCTGCAGCACTGGAATCAACGCATTTCATTTGCATTTTCATTTCAACGCACATCAACTGCATCTTTGTATGCCAAAGCTTGTGAAAGGTCAGTTGTCTCTTTTTGTAGGTATTTGTGCAAGCCTGCTACTACAGATAGGATATCCTTAAAAAGAGTCAATAGATACACAAATGAGAATTTGCAGATTTTTGTTTTCAACCCCACTGCAATAGCCGTGTTGATGGCAGACATGCATTCAATGATGGCTGGCAAACTGTCAAGAACAGAATTGACTGTGTGAAGCAGACAAGCCCATCATGTATTGCTCAGCTGCACCAGTTCACATGGTTGCAATCCCAATTTTGTTTGTGCTTCTTTAAATTTGTAATGGCTAACAAGAGAGCAACCAAAAATGAGTAAAGATTTTCCAGCAGGCTATAGAACTCTGTGGCCTCAGGAATCCCTCTGCAGGTGTGGCACAAGACAAGCTTTAACTCATGGGCATAACAGTGAACATATATAGCCTCAGGGTGTCTCTCCCTGAAAAGAGATTGAACACCACCAGATGCTCCACTCATTACTGCTGCCCCATCATATGTCTGAGCAACACACTTCAGTTGAGCAATTCCTTCTTCTTGTAATTTACTCTCTAATACTTCTGTTATTGACTTTGTATCAAAACTTTTCAGCTCTGTCAGGGACAGGAATCTCTCTTTTAACTGTTCCCTCAGTGACATACCTCACACAGATTGCTAGTTGTTCTGTGTATCCATCTCTGGCCTCATCTGCCATAATAGCAAATATTTTTGACTCATGCATTTCTTTGATAATACTTGATGTCACCTCTTTTGAGCAGCAGTCTATCATTTCATTCTGGCTGACATGGGACAGGTAGGCGCTATTTAATGGTGGAGTGTAATCTTGCAAGAAAGGATCAAACTTCTGCAAAAGCTCCTTGCATTCCATGAAGTTGCCCTTATTATGACTTTCTGCTGTTTCATCATGACCCCAGAATGAAAGCCCTTGCTTCCCTAACATTGCATGTACTCCATTCTTTTTCTAATTTCATCAGCACTTGCTGCTTCAATCTGCTGTAGAACATTTTCTTGTAATGCACTAGTCTTGTAATTGTGCCAACAGACAATACTGTCCTTATATGTTTGAGTTTCCTCATGTTTGTGAAATCCATTGAGTGCCTTTTTTCAGTTTATGAGTCCACTACTTACAAATACATCATTCCTACAGTTTTTACCAAAGACACAACAATCAAAGCAGTAAGCAGAATCATTATTCTCTGAGTACTCAAGCCAAGCAAAAGTGTGAAACCAGTTTAGTTGAAATGATCGTTTTTGCAAGCCGTTTTGTTCACCTGTGGATATTGGTATAATTTTGGCTGTTTTGGGCCTGTGTCCTTTTCACCCAAGTCAAACTGATCTAAAGGTGCAACTGCTGTCTGTGCTTCGCACATTTCTTTCTCTGCATATCTGTCCTTCTCTTTCTCCTGGCTGACAGCTTCAACTTCTTCTTGCTGTCTTTGTCCCTGATCTTTGAAAATCATGTAAAAATATGTTTGGTAACTTCACTAATCTGGCACGTCATTAAAATCAACTCTGTTCACTGTCTCACCTGGTTTATGATCTTGCCCTTTCTTTACTGTGTCTTCTTCAATCTGCTCTGCCTCAGCTTCACTTTGTTTTTGCACTGACCTTTCTGAGAAAGAAAAAAATGGAATTCTAGTAATTTGACTGTAAAAGAGTCTTAATTTCTTTAGTGTCAAAACTGTTAGAAGTTATCTGTTTATTCTGACACAATCTGAGACTTGGTGGAAACTGAAAGACAAAAAACCTGAAAAATATTTTATAGTGCAATGACTGCTATCTTTTGGGAACACACTAGTTCCGTGTGTGAGTGAGGTTGTCTATTCTCACCTGACTGTCGCTCATTTAGAGACTTTCTCCCATGCGACATGAAAAAATGCTGTATATCCATCTACAATGAAATATAAATACCAAAAATGAAATCTGTTTTATTTAGGAAACAAAAAATGAACTAAATAACATGAAGGTTCTACATCAGTTCAAACCTTAAAATATATATTTTTTTATTTCATTTTATATTGGGCGACGCAGTGGCGCAGGAGGTAGTGCTGTCGCCTCACAGAAAGAACGTCGCTGGGTCGCAGGTTCGAACCTTGGCTGGGCTGGGTCAGTTGGCGTTTCTGTACTTATTATATAAAAATATAGTTAACCATTGTTTTCATGTAATCGTCTAGATTTGCAATTTGTCACACGTCTTTAATATTATATAATTGCTTATTTGTTTCGAAAATATCTTTGACACCTCTCTGAATGAGAGTGTCACGGTTTATAGGTTTGTGTGTTCTTTCTGTATGTTATGTGTCATGCCTTATGTGTTGTAGTATGCGAGGGTGTGTGTTTGTTTACCTTTTTGTGTTGACGGCGTGCTATCGAATCAGCTGACTTTATCAGCTGACTTAATCATCCTCCAGCTGATCCCTATTTCACTGGCTATAAATTCCAGCCTGTGGTTACTGCTGGTTATCAGTCTGTTGTTGTTTTTGTTCCTGTCTGTTGCTCTCAGGATCCTTCGCAGTCTGTGCGATCGGTTGACGTCTTCATTGGGATGCGGAGAAAGACGGGGAGGAGTCTGCCGCCTTTTTCAGTATCAAATTTAAAGGGGACAGAGGCAATCTCGGATGTGTGAGCCGTAATAACAAGTTTTAGGGGGGCTGAAATAAAATTTAGGGGCTAAAGCCCCCTAAAAATGGCCTAGCAACACCCATGACTGGGGGTAAACGCTTGATAGACGTAAATGTATGGACTGTCAGCTTCAAAAGATAAAATTAGTATTTACTGCATTTAAATATTGATTAAAGTTACTACAGTTATTTAGTGAAGAGCAGGAAATGAATCTCCGATTGATCCACATTTGTGTTTGATAACAGAGGTGTAACTTTAGGAATGCAATGAAAACATTAGTTTTGTTTATGCTCATTTAAGATAATATTAGTTGTGTTTAAAATAAAATGTTTATTTATTATTAAGTGTTTTTGTCTGTTCACACACCCGAATCTCAAAGTATCTGCTTTCATTCATTCAAATTGCGTGTATAGAAGCCGTCTTTATCACAGAGCGTGTCCATCAGTCAGCACCATTTTACTTTGATTGACTGATCAGAGGCTACATAAGGGTAGAGATAGACGCATAAAGTCTCACTGAAAAGGACGTGAATGCGGCCGTTTTTATATTAATTTCAACGTGCTGTCAATCTCAAAAAATGCGAAAGCATAATTCACTTAAATAGTTCTTGCAATTTTATCACATTTGAGATCGGCTCTGTAGCTGCTACTCTTACTTTTCATAGAAACATTACAAATGCAAGAGAAATACAGGAAAATACATACAGGGAAGATAGTTTATAGAATGGTAAAATACGGTAGAATTAATACAGCAAAAACAGGACAGTTTATAGGTATGAGTTGCATACGTTGGCACACACGTTTTAATTCAAAATCATTTAAAACAATAACGTACAGTGTAAAGTTCATGTAGATGTAAAAGTTTTATCAAAATAAACTATCAAATCAAACTTACAGTTGAGGTCAAAAGTTATAAGAATAATCTGAAAATTTTTCTTTATTTATTATTATTTAGTTAATCAATTAGCCAAAATAACAGGGATCACACAAAATGTATGTTCATAAGTACAGACCTAAATATTAGGGCCAGACAGAATCTGCAGATATTTTTTGCTATTTCTACTGAGAAGTTTGTAAAAAATCTGCAGATTTATGTGGAATGATTTTAGGATTATCATAACTAAAAACTTACAACAAAATGTACACACATTTGCACAAGAAAAACATAGATTCAATGATGGGCTAAAAATCTGCGGAAATCTGCAGATTTCTGCGTGCGCAGATTCCGTGTGGGCCTACTGAATATATTTCAGACAAAATAGAAAATAATATTTGGATTAAAAAATTCCCCTATATGAATTTTTTATACTTGAATGTAATGATTCCTAACCATGTTAAAACTGACACATGGACAAATAGTCAAAATATTCACAAATTTGGAAATAAAATGTTTATTAATCTTTGCATCAAGATCCATTTTTATACCATATACGTTTTATAAATTTATTATGTATCATATTGATACATCAGGCTTTTGGTAACTTTTTTTTGCTCAAAACTATTTCAATTTAGTTACATCAATTTAATCCATTACAAATACTGAGGTTTTATGTTTAAAGCCAGTCATCTTGAGAGTGTGAAAGTCTCGAATGAGTCTCGGATCTAAAATGTCCTTGGCAGGAACCCAGGAATGCTCCTCAGGGCCATAGCCTTCCCAGTCCACGAGATACTGTCGGGTTTTGCGTACTTTGCGGACGTCCAGTATCCGATGGACTGTATAGACTGCTTGGCCTCCAACAAAACGAGGAGGGGGAGGTTTACCTGCCACAAAGAAAGGAGAAGACAAAACTGGTTTTAGCAAAGACACATGGAAGGTAGGATTTATCTTTAAAGATTTTGGCAAGTATAATTTGTAGGTGACTGGGTTTACTTTCCTGGCAATCTTGAATGGACCAATGAACCTTTGGGATAGTTTCCTGGAGTCAACCCATAGGGGAATGTTCCTGGTAGAAAGCCAGACTCTTTGGCCCGGACGCAGATTGGGAGCCGGTCTGCGTCTGCGGTTAGCCTGGTGTTAGTATTGTTGGGATACCTTGAGAAGTTTGAGACGTGCCTTTTTCCAAGTACGGCGACAGCGTCTAACAAACTGGAGGGCAGAGGGAACTAATACTTCCACCTCCTGTTCAGGAAACAGTGGGGGGGAATAGCCGAACTGGCACTCAAAAGGGGACATGCCTGTAGCTGATGAACACAGGGTGTTATGTGCATATTCAGCCCACATGATGAACTGAGACCAAGTGGTGGGATTGTTTGCTGTCATGCATCGAAGGGTGGTTTCGAGGTCTTGGTTGAGTCTTTCCGTTTGCCCATTTGATTCTGGGTGGAAACCTGAGGATAAGCTTGTAGTGGCCCCTAGGGATTGACAACGCTTGCCAGAATTGAGACGAAAACTGAGGTCCCCGATCTGAGACGATGTCCTGGGGAATGCCAAAGACTCTGAACACATGGTCAATGACTAGTTCAGCCGTCTCTTTGGTCGTGGGAAGTTTAGACAGGGGAATGAAGCGGGCGGCCTTTGAGAAACGGTCCACAATGACTAAAATAGTGGTGTTCTCTTGGGATGGGGGAAGTCCAGTGATAAAATCCATAGATATATGAGACCATGGTCTGTGAGGTATGGAGAGTGGGTGCAGAAAACCCTGAGGTGATTGGTGGGAACTTTTATTCTGGTTACAAATGGGGCAGGCCTTAACGAATGCGGTCACATCTTTCTTGATGGTTGGCCACCAAAACCGTCTTTGCAAGAACTCAAGAGTGCGGGCAGGGCCCGGATGGCAAGTTAGTTGTGATGAGTGTCCCCACATGAGAACTTTCGATCGATCGACTCTAGGAATGTACATACAGTTGGGAGGGCCGCAGCCTGGCTCCGGGTCCTTAGTTTGGGCCTTCCTTATCAGACCCTCCAGATCCCACCTGATGGGAGCTATTATCCTAGAGCTAGGCACAATCGGTCTGATACAGTCCTCTTGTGGGGACTTCACATAAACTCGGGACAGTGCATCAGGTTTCAGATTCTTAGATCCTGGACGATAGGTGAGTGTGAAGTGGAATCTGTTAAAGAATAGAGACCAACGTGCTTGGCGGGGATTAAGTCGTTTGGCCTGTTGGATATATTCTAAATTCTTGTGGTCAGTAAGAACTTGGAATGGGTATTTCACCCCCTCGAGCCAGTGTCTCTATTCCTCTAGAGCTAGTTTCAAAGCTAACAGCTCCCTGTCGCCCACATGGTAATTTCTCTCAGTAGGGGTGAGACGGTGAGAGAAAAAAGCACATGGATGAAGCCTTTTATCTTCACCCCTTTGCGATAAAACTGCTCCAATGCCCACCTCAGATGCATCAACCTCCACCGTGAAGGGTTCATCGGCATTGGGGATGAGGAGGATAGGTGCTGAGGTGAACCGCTTCTTGAGTACCTTAAATGCCTCTTCAGCCTCGGGTCCCCGCCAAAAACCAGACATGTTACCTTTGGTGAGGACGAATAAAGGGGCTGCCATAGTGCTGAAATTCAGAATGAATTTTCGATAAAAATGTGCAAATCCCAAAAAACGCTGTACCTCCTTGACTGAGGAAGGTGAGGGCCAATCCACCACTGCCTGGATCTTTTGAGGATCCATCTGGATTTGTCCTGGTTCAATAACAAAACCCAGGAATTTAACTTGGGCGACGTGAAACTGACATTTCTCTGGTTTGATGTACAGATGATTATCCAGCAGACGACAAAGAACCTTGTGTACATGCTGCACATGCTCTTGGTAGGAGTTTGAGAAAATAAGAATGTCATCCATGTAGACAAACAAAAACTTATTTAGCATGTCGCGGAGCACATTATTAATCAGGGCTTGAAAAACTGCAGGAGCATTGGTCAGGCCAAAGGGCATTACAAGGTATTCATAGTGCCCTGTGGGCGTGTTAAAGGCAGTCTTCCACTCGTCACCTTGTTTGATACGCACTAGGTGGTAAGCATTATGTAAATCAAGTTTGGTGAAGATGGAAGCCCCTTGCAGCATTTCAAAGGCTGTGGACATGAGTGGTAAAGGGTAAAGATTGCGTATAGTGATCTTATTGAGACCTCTGTAGTCAATGCAGGGGCGTAGCCCAGCATCCTTCTTCCCCATAAAGAAAAACCCAGCGCCCGCAGGGGAGGTGGACGATCGGATGATTCCAGCTGCGAGGGATTCCTCAATGTAGAGTTCCATGGCAGTCCACTCAGGAAGCGAAAAGGAAAAAAATCCACCTCTAGGGGGACAAGAGCCTGGCAGAAGCTCGATATATTATGAATATATTAAAACATGTGCTTGTTTGTTGTAAAAATTCGTAATAATGACAAAAAAATACTAATTTGTGGCTCTCCTTAAATCCGGGTGCATCGAAACTGCCGCTGTAGCTGGTGCATTCTGGGAAATTTACTTACCCCTTGGTTTTGAGTGTGGTCCTGAAAAATCTTCGTTCGAAGGGGTGTATACCCCTTTCCCTTTGCCGTACACCTTCAAGCTAAAGAGAATTGGGACACCACTACCCCTTCACATGAACGCGCAAAACGAGGGGGGAAGGGCTAAGGGGTAGAATTGGAATTGGGCCTAAGAGTGGTAATCCAAGAACAAAGACGTTATTCTCTATGTGCAACCAAACCAACGCTGGTGAAAGCAACATAGCTTAATCAAAGAACAAATTGAGCATGTGCGCAGAAAAAAAATATTTCCACGTGCTTCACACACCGTTCCTGCTTGACGCGCTGCTCTTGACGCGCTGTGTGAGTCGAGTCCCAGTTGTAAACATGCATGAGGAAATAATACATGCTGCTCACGCAACACTCATACGTTGTCAAACACTTTCTCAACTGAATGGGAATCCTGATCCATTCTCAAGTCTTTAATTGACTTTGATCTCTGATCTTCTGGTATAGCATTGAACACTTGAAAACTGTTGCTTATCCTTTGTCACACTGATATAAACAGGAGACCCAAATGCAAGTGAAAACAAGATGATTTATTTAGAGTCACAACTGGTATAGATCTCACCAGATATAGTGTAGGGCAAGGATGCTCACACCAGAATACGACACTCCAAACAGCGATGAAGGTTCATACGTGAACCAATGTCGTATAGCAGTCTCTCATGGAAATAATAATAATAAACTCAGTTACCACATAGGAATTATAAACTGAATAGCACCTGTTTTGTAAACTACGGTCATTATTTATTTTTCACAATACCTTAGCATATGCATACTTGATGGGAGAACATAATGCAAATAACAAAGAAACTATATTTTAACACTATCAACCACAAATAAGTTTACCATACACACATGAAAAACATTATATAGATAACATTATATAAATAATTATCACACCTGTTCTCAGGTCCCTACACTGGCTCCCAGTTACATTCAGAATAGATTTTAAAGTATTATTACTTGTCTATAAATCACTAAATGGCCTAGGACCTCAATACATTACAGATATGCTGACTGAATACAAACCTAACAGATCACTCCGATCTCTAGGATCATATAAACTAGAAATTCCAAGAGTTCAGTCAAAGCAGGGTGAATCGGCTTTCAGTTACTATGCCCCTCGCTGCTGGAATCAGCTTCCAGAAATGATCAGATGTGCTCCAACATTTAAATCCAGACTGAAAACACATCTGTTTAGCTGTGCCTTTACTGAATGAGCACTGTGCTACGTCCGACAGATCGCACTATTGTTCTTTTCTTTTTATTCTTTTATAACCCATTTAACACATTTTATCTGTTTTTAATCATTCTTATTATTTGCTTTTTTATCTTCTAACACTTGTCTTTTTATTCTTGTTTATGTAAAGCACTTTGAATTGCCACTGTGTATGAAATGTGCTACATAAATAAACTTGCCTTGCCTTGCCTATAGTACATATATAATTATTTCATATAACATTATATTTTATTATATAGGCCTATGTTAATCATTATACACTATACATTATAGGATACACTTTGCATAGCAAACTATAAAGTGGTCTGTAAGGACATATTTCATATAAATCATGAAGGTAAGAATAAAAGACTTACTCGACAGGAATTCGATCCTGCGCTGGGACTAGACGTTCTTCAAAATGTGAGGAGAAAGTAAATTATTCGTCGCTGTTCAGTACCGTGCTTCTTTACTCGTGTAGCGTGCGAAACAAAACTATAATAAAGCTTGTTGTTTGATGCCATGTCTGTGTACATTTTTACCTGGCTCACCTCAGTTCATTTCCATATGAACTGCGCGCTCATTGAGGGCGCGTGATGTTCGTGATGTTCGCTGTAATGAGGCGACAGGAGAATCCTTACTTTTATATGGATTACATGAAAAGAGATAATTTGTTTTCGACTTGAATTAGTTAATGCAAAACTAGACATATCAAGCTTTCTATAGATATCTCTTATGCCTCTTTGTTGAGTATTTGCTGAGTTTCAGTTCATTTTAATGACGTGTTTTTCCTGACAGAGTCTACATGCTGCGTGCGTCTCGTGCAGGCTATTGTAATAACAAAGCCTCGTGGGCGTGGCCACATTAACTGTAATGAGCTCAGTCTGAGAAACTAGACATAGCGTTGGTTTCATATTGAATACATTATCAAACAATATTTGTTTTCAACATGCACTCGCTGCATTTAAAAGTAGATACTTTAAGCTCTCTATAGGTATGTGTCTCATGTCTGTGTGCTTTGTTTTCGTGGAGTTTCAGTAGATTTTACTCACTCGTTTGTAAAAACAGTTCACGGAGAGAGAAAAGACAGATTGCCTACACTGTTTGTTTTCCTTATTTTGCAAAAGCACACACGTTTGCTGTTGTTGTGAGTGTACACACAAAAAAGTAGACACTTAACAGATTCGATTGATGTATTGATCTTCTCTGTACGATCAAAACTGAAAGTGTAATTTTTACGTTCTTTTCGGCGTTATCAGAAAAAAACACACCAAAACGCGTATACGCGGTCTTCGACCCCAGAGGGTTAAGTTATGCTTTTTGAAACCTGCTCCACAATCGAATACTACACAGACTTAATTATTTGTGAGGTGGTAAATATGATGCGGAAACTACCAAATTTTCCCATCTCTACTGGGTGTCAAGTGATTAGCGCTCACACTGATTACAAGGACTAACAGCTGAAAGCAGGGCACAGGGGAAATTCTTAACAAGGATCAAACCTTGTCCATGACATCTACGTATCATATCCTCTACAGGCAGTCTTTCTGCAGAGCCTATGAAGACCACATCACTCATGAAGGCCTTTGAAGTCTCTTCTTTAGATGTGAAGCACGTTGCTCTACAACTTTCCAATTGTTTGGCATATTGACATTTTCTCTCAGAGGCAAGCCAATTTCATAATGTCCATTAACAAGCTTGGCTAAATTTGATACCATGTCCATAAATCTTTGATCCTTCTTTGAATAATCAATTTACTCCTCATTGTTACATTTTGGAAAGTCCATTTTAAATTGCTGCTGCCACATATCTTCTAACTTCACCACTGAAATTCTGTTGACCGTAACATTTGGCTGTACATTAACTGACATATGCTGAGCGGTCCATTAACTGTCCAGCCCAACATTGTTGTAATAGCATATGGCCTATCATTTACATTGCAGATAATGTCCAGTTGTTCCAATGCTTTAGGAATATTTGTACCAATCAGCAGCTCAATTCCTGCTGCAATATCAGGTAAATTAACATTCTTAAAATAAGGAAACCTTTGACTATCTCTTTGTCTGGATATATTCTCTTTGTGAACAGGCATACTTTTCTGTGTATAGACCGGATGCAAGTCACAGGATTAATTTCCATTCAAGTCAGCTACCTCCAATTCTGACAGAACATGAGTAGATACCAATTTTTCTTGTCCCATAGTTCTTAAAAGTATCCAAACTATAGTTCCTGTGAGATTGAGTTTCCAAATTAAACACTTTGTGCAAATCACAGCTGTAATCCCTTGATCTAAAAAGGTATAAGCAGTAACAACTTTGCTTCCTTTCATAGACTTGACCTGTGCAGGAACTATTGGGAGTTTACAGTCCTGATCACCAGCCCCAGTAAAGCCACTAGATACAAATTTACCATCTACTGCTGTTTTAGTCTTCTTCTCTGTTATATCCTGCGTGTCCTTTTCTTTAGTAAAGATGTGCAGTACAGTAGGATGTAGAAAACCACAAACATCACAACAAAGACGTTTCCTTCATTCTTTGCTAATGTGCCCAATGCACAGACAGCCAAAACAAACTTCAATTTCTTTTGAGAAGTCAATCTTCTCTTTGTGAGATTGTTTTTCAAATTGGGGACACACTTCCAATGTGTGTGCACCTTTACAGCAGAGACATCTTTTCTTATCAAATGTCACATCTTTTCTATAAGACAGGATTCACTTTCTTTCTTTACATCATCTACAGTGGTAGCAAAGCTGGCTCCTCTTATACCAGGATGAGAAAACAATTGTAAAATTCACATTTCTTTCATTTCACTTGAGGGTACATCCTGTATATTTCCAAACACTGGGTTTGTATATTTCCAAACACTGGGAACCTCTGCAATTACGTCTTTCTTGCAGTACACAAACAATAGTTCTCCATTTGTCTCTAGTCTGTAGGGCAATTTCTTGATCATTGTCATCATGTTAAAAGGCATGTCTAAGTCACCTCATTCATAACATTACTACAACCTCTAAGAAAGAGAGTGTATTCTTGCAGTACATTAACATCCTTTTATTAATCCTTTTTTGTTTTTATTTAAGGCCATAAGAGCTTTATTTATATAAGCAGATGTAACCTTCTGTTTATTGCCAAAATGCTCCTATAACAAGGCTTTAGCTGTAACATATTTCTTGTTTGGATTAATATATTGACAACTCTCTGTATCAACTCTCTTTGAAGAGTATATTGTTTAAGGAAATACAAGCAGTCGCTGTTGTCATCTGTCTTGCTTTTAATAAGTTTTCAAAGGCTTATGATGCATGATACTGTAATGGATCACCATCAAAAACTTCTAGATCTCTTTTAGGTAAGGATAAAAAACACTGATGTTTTAACAGTAATGATGTCATTTTGCTTTCTTATTATGCCCATTATGTTACCTTGTTTGTCAGAATTCTGAACGTGTGAATTCAATACATTTCTTTGCCCTCTCTGTTTTTCAGTTTGGCGTCTAGATGGTTTGTTCCACTTGGTAAGACTGAGAAAGGTGATGTTGTACAGTTTTCTCTTTAAGCTTTCCTCCAGAGTTTGGTCCCTTTGGGGTACTAATGATTTAGCAATGACATCAAGACCTGTTATTTTCTAAGGTTTTTGCTCCAAATTGGAATGTTTCCCTCTTGAACGATCAGACTTTGAACTTGCCACACTTTGAGATTTCAAGACATTTAGTTTAGCCATTTGCACTTCAATTTCTTCTTGCAAATTTAACCGTTCTTTCCTTTTTCGTAATTGCTTCTCTTGATCCTCCAGCTCATGTTTATCCTTTAACATTTTTTGACGTGCATTTAATGCAACCAACTCAGCATCTGCTTTGAGATGAACTGAAGAAGTAGATGATACCAAGGAACCATTTTTTGGCAATAGACCTTTGATTTCTGGATGTTCTACTGCCAAATTTGATACACTGTCAGTGTGTTTTACATAATCTTGTATTTCATCTGATGTGGTAATGGATGGAACATAGACTGCGACCTGAGATTTTTGAAACAATCTTCTTGCATTACTCCAGCACCAGCTTGAACTGAGTTGTCCTCAATCTCCTCTGATCCACTTAACCAGCACTGAACAGCCTCCTTAAATGTATTGCAATATTTCATGACACTCAATAACCATTTATTTTGTTTTTCCTGTTCATCTTCTGGAAATAGCAAAAGTACCACATTATGATGTTCACTGGCATTTTCACAAAGCTGAAGAAGACTTTTAAACGTGTTGCACTTTGGAGGCCTTTTCCTTTTTGTGCATCAAAGATTTTATCTCTGGCATGAGCCCTTTAATTTAATTTACTTTCTTCTGTTCTTTTTGAAGACTCTCAATTTTATTTGACATAGCCTTTTTAGTTAATTTAGTTTGCCTTTTACTGCAAATTCATTTTAAAGCAAGTGACGTCATAAACACTCGCTTCATTTATGCTTTATTTTCAGCAAGCCAACGATACTTCATTCAATAAAATCTTCCAATGACATCACAATGATGCATAAACTTCGTAAACTGCCAACACCAGAGCTCTGGACAAAACAACTAAAATCCAACAACAACCACCGTGAATATCCAATGGATAAACAAACGTTCACAATGGCGTCAAACCAAACTGCCAGTAAAAGCCAAACAGGCTTACCTTCTTAGCGATGTTTGTTTACTCGTGTCACAGATTAGGCTTTAGTTTGCGTTGCAATTCCTTCAGCTGTAGAATTCTCTCTCCAATCGTGCATGATCTTACACTCCCTTTTGTGAAGTTTAACCATGCATCCTTTGTTGACATTATGAAGTGGCTACGTGGAGTAACAGCTGAGAGGCTAAACCAGAGACATGATTTGTTATGCAAACATCAAATAAAATATAAACAAGGCAAGAAGTTGTTCCAATGTCTTTTCTCGTTTATTTTCTTTTTAAAAAAACATACCTTGAAATTTTGGCTGTCTAGATTTGGTTTAATTTTTTGATTTTGGGTTTGGTCAACAAAGAATACAGCATCCCCGTTCAACCCCTCTCTGTCTATTGCTGTGAATGAACAGGTGCCCAATATAAACACTCTACGTAATGCTTGTGACCCACCACCACGATCAAGTGACACAGATTAACCATTTCTACCATGTCTACTACAGTAACTTTAATTGCTAAATCATTTTGTGTAAGATTCCATACTATTGTAGTGAATTAGCTCAAAACAGGGCCTGATTTATACTTCTGCGTCAAGTGATCGGCATGACCCACGGCGCATGCAATGTGTGTAGCTGTACATTTATACTTCTGCATGCTGTTTCTGTTGCTCTGCAATAACACTTTAGAAACGCTATCTGGCAGCAGGTGTTGATGTTATTTGTGTTGAGTTTCTTTACTGGTGTTTCGTTTTATTCTGAACGCTACCTTAATGTACAAGTGGCTCAAACTTGCTCATTTTGATGCTGGAATCGGCGGACGTGCACTTGACACAGAAGTATAAATCAGCCTTTAGCCCAAGCAATCATGAGCTTTTTTGACACATCGGTGTGACCTTTCGGCACTCCTAGAGATATGACCTCAGACTGCGGCCCTCAGTACACATCTGAGTTATGGGCAGAGGTAGCTCGAACCTTGGTGTACAACTTCACCATATCAGTGCATTCCACTCACAGGCAAGCTGCCTTTGCGAACGTTTCCATCGTTCTTTGAAAACTGCACTTAGGGCTAGCCTCGAAGATGATAAGTGTAACCAGGGGATGTGACACAGACAACAGGGGTGCGAATCCACATGCAGATTTATTAGCAGGATAGTCAGACAAGCAATTATCAGAACAGGAACAAACAGATGTATAAGGGCAATCCAGAGTCGTAGTCAGATGGTCACAAGTCAGACAGGAATATAACAAGACAAGGCTATGTTCAAACACGGCAAGACAAGGTAAAGGAAAACGCATTGTGGTGTCACTAAACAGTAGACAAGACTCAGCACCATTGTGTGTTTGTGTGATGACTTTATAGTCCATGTAATTAGTTCATGAGTTGCTTTAGCTGTGGGTGTCTAATCAATGGTGACTTGGAGCAGGTGAGTGTGTGTATGTGTGGCATGACTGGGTTTTGTAGTCCATATGAGGCAGGATTTGTAGTTCATGTGAATGTGTGTGTGTTTACCAGCGATCTCTAGTGGTTAGATCGCTGGTAATCGTGACAATAAGTGAGTGGAAAAGCTTCCATGAGCCCTGCTGGGCCTGCAAACAGCTCCTAAAAAGATCTGCAAACATCATCAGAAGAGTTGGTGTACACTGTTAATAATAATCTGTTAAATTTACAGAAAAATAACAGCAGCTGTAGTTGCCAGAATTGTTCTGTATAAAATACAGAAGTTTATAGAACTGTTACAATTTACGAAAAATAACCGTATTTCATGAAATGATACAATGTTCAGTTCACAAAAGCATAGCTTAGTGCAAAAAAACGTAAAGTCATTCAATGCACTAATGTGCTCATATGTGTTTACAATTAGCAAACAGATTTTCACTGCATTAGTAACTACACAGTTACACTTAAACAAAAGAAGATGCAGAATAACATCAAATACTTTTAGTTCATCTTGGACTTGCTTCCAGATGCTACTATCCTCCACAATGGTGACACACAAAAAAAAAACGTATTACAGTATTTTGCTGTTTTTTTTCTTGATTTTATAGTGAAATACCGGCAGCTGTGGTCGCCAGTAATCTACTGTTTTTAACATTTTACGGTCGTAAATTCAGTTTACAGAATATTTCTGTTAAAAATACATTCCACAGTCTGTATTTTTCTTCGAACACATTTAACCCCTTAAATCCTAGAGCAAAATCCTCACTAGTGTCCTCATTACATAGGGTTGAACACTCAGACAGTGATGAAGTTATTGAGATAATTAAGTGTCTAATTAAAGGAGGATTGAGAATTATTGATGAACAACTGTTAACAAGCAGAATCACTGAAGAAAATAAAACACAAAACACACAGCCAAAACCAAAGATGAAATCAACAGAATAAAACTCTAAATAAAATAATAATTAATAAAAATAAAACAAATTACACAATAAAAATGTAATTTTTCAAGATCTCAGCAGAGATCATTAAACAACTCCACAAACATCAGGAGCTTCACTTATTATTGACCTTTGACTATTTCTATCACATGAATAAAAACTCAATGAAATTTCTGTTGCTCATTTGAAGTCACTGTGATGAAGGACAGAGTCTGCTTTAGTTGGGCTCTTCAACTATTTGTTCTGACACTAGTTTTTATTTTGGCTGCTTACTAATTTGGTTAATCACACTATTTATATAGCATGAAAACCCAAAAGAAAAAAACTATAATAAGTCTGATAAGATAATGTAACTATGATATCAAAACCACCCTCACCTGCTTGTGCACTCATTAAATAGTTATAAGTGTTAGTCATAAGTGTTAGTTATAAGTGAGAAATGAATACCATATGTATATAAAAACACTTGACCTACAGCAGCAAATGTTTATCAGATCTAAATACACCATTCACAATGAGAATGTTTGATCTATGGCAGAACTTAAAAACACACAGACATCAACAATTAGACTTTGAATCTCAACAATGGTGACAAATAAAAAGTAAAAATCAAATAAAAATCAACCCAAAACAACTCTACTGAAATAGTACCTCCCAAAAATAATATAAAATAAAGGAAAAGAAAGATTGTAAGAACTTTAAGCTGCATAATATATTCATGCTGCAATGCATGCTGGGATTTTTGTACTACACTGGCACCCAGCATGCATTGCAGCATGAATGAATCAAGCAGCTTTTTTTAGTAACCGTGGTTGAGAATATCCTGATTCTTGATGTCTTTGTGTCATAATGTGTAGCTGGAGATCTTAAGGTTTTGTTCATGAAACTAATTAAGTTTTAATTCCTTGATAATTGTTTGTTTAATCTCCATGGGAAGCTGTAACATATCCCAAACATTATGAAATAAAACTGTTTTTTATGGCTTAACTTACAAAATACTAAAACTTACATCTTTAACGATTAAGTACACACCATATAGTTTCTCATTGCCTTTCTTGCTACAACAAGATAGAAGAGTGAAGGTTCAAGAGCCCAACTAAAACAGCCTCTGATCTCCATGATGGTGAGGTCAAATGAAATATTTTCAATAAACAATATAAAACTCTGTTAATTATCAAATATTCTTGCAGATATGAGAGATTTGAAGTCAAACTGCAATCAGTGAAGCTGCTAATGCTGTTATTTAATGGAGTTGTTTAATCCTCTGTTTTAATTACGTTGGATTGGTGTGAGGCTGTGTCTGTAGTTTTATTTCTTGTTCTTTCCTTCAGTGATTGTGCTTGTTAACAGCAGGTGTTCATCAGTGTCTGAATTCACTTAAGCTGCGGTCACACTGGACTTTTCTCCCCATAGACTTCCATTAATACGCACACGAATGCATCAGACCGGAAACGCAGGGTCATGCGTCAAGTTTCGCATTTCGCTGAGGTGCAAAGTTCAAGCTTGGTGAACTCTGACCTGCGAAATCACATCACTTGACTGCATGAGACCAATCCAGGATCAAAACATGACCTCTCTGAACCGAAATTTAAAACATGAAGCAATCGCTCGCTTTTTTATGTCTAATCATCTTGTTTAATTCTGCCCCTTTTCGCAGCGCCGTACGACTTTTGCAAGCTCAAACTCTAGTGTGACTGCAGCTTTATTTGTGGTGATTTACTCTGTCTAGTGGACTAAACTAATTGACTAATTTAGGGACTAGTGAATGAGGGTGTGTGGTGAGATTTCAGACACTCTTATTAGTTTCTTGAAAACAAAGGTTAGGTCTGTTACAGCTATCTTCTGTATTTTGTACAGACATGAGCTGTTAATCATTTTACAGGGTTTTTACTGTAGATTGTACAGACTTTTACTGTTAAAATCAGAGACATTTTTATGGTCAGCGTGTTCCAGGGTATTTCCTTCCAGACTGCACAAGAGAAAGTCCACGTGTCTGTACACGATCAAGGAGACAAGTTTGGGCTCCAACAAAACTTATGTTGCCAGTGTTGGTCATTCTGGGGAGACCTGTGTAGGAGCTACTGATGCTTAGTCAACAATTCAAACAACACAGACAAGCATTAGAGTTGTCTCCCCTTTAAGACGGAAGGGTTGCTTCTTCTTTAAAAGGAGGGGGTTTGGAGTTTGGGGTTTGGAGTTATATATATATATATATTTAAAGAGGGTGATGTTTTAAGCTTTGAAACTTGCAGGATGTTTTTGATGGTACTTATATGTCAATAT
>CAIGQZ010032318.1:16902395-16918575 GCA_903798205.1 Danio tinwini
ATTTTAAATTGTAATTTTCTTAAAAGCAGGATTTGACTATAAGGATGAGCCAATATGTTTGCAAATGTGATCTTAGAATTGAGAAGCAGCACGACTTACAAAATTAATTGTATTCGCGGGAGCAGAAAGCAGGTGAATAACGAATGAGAGGATGACCTCACGCTAACAGCTGATGTGATGCGCGCGACTAAAACGCGTGCATGCTCCTGTTTTCTTGCTTGAAGCAACAGTGCCTGAAACGCAACTGTGATCGGTTCTCTTTCATATAGACTAGACAAAAAGCTATGCTAATGCACCCACAGCCTTGCTGCTTTCAAGAGCTCCAAATATGTCTTTTTGTAAGCAGCACCGGTTGCTTTCGCTTTGAACAGATTATTAATTGGCCTTAACCGTGTGATCTTCCTTTCATTATCACACACAGTATATTTTTCACCTGCTTTATTTTGCCTACGATTATTTTTGTTAATATGGTTTAATTATATTTTTACAACGACATTGCTTTAATATGAGATTAACTCTCCATGTATGTGTAGTTAACTAGTGATCTGAGAGACTTTTAGAGAGGACAGATTACTGTGCATGTTTGATACATGACAATAATTATTTTTAAAAGTCAATTGTTTTTCTTTGTTTTGTTTTTTAAGAAATGTTTTGTTAAATAAAAAGTATAGTATAGCCTACAGATATTCAGCTTGTTTTGACATTTAAATTTTGTGGCTAAAATAATTGTTGTTTGGTGTGGTCAGAAATAAAATTGGTAAATCCTAAATTTTGAGTTCTGAAAGTCATGTAAAATAAACACTGTTTGCAGTATAACACTATGAAACCATGACCCATTTGCTCATACTCGACACACAAAATGTGAAATGAATGAGGAGGCATGTGGACAAAACAAAACAAAAAAAAAAATCTAATTCAAGTCATCTTATCATGTCAAAATCATATTTATGCATATAAAAAATATTTCCCCAACAACAAAATTGTGGCTAGTAAAAATGCAGAGAGGCTAGTAATGTGGCTGGTGATCAAAAAAGTTCACGTCAAGCCCTGTATATATATGGGCATGACCGGAAGATCCTCAAATGGAGCCGGAGGTGGAGTCGCCGGAATCATATTTCGGGCTAAACGTTCAAATCAATCACATTCTTGAACTTCTCATCTGACCGCCCATATTTGCACTGTAACAAAGGCTTGCTAAAATAAATATAAGCACTTACATTTAAAAACACGCAATAATAAAACATTTATTGAAAAACAGTGTGATGTAAGCTGTTTTTTAGTTATTTAATATAAACAATATATATAACATATGTTGGACTGCAAAATGAACAATCTTTCATACAGTTTCTATGTTATGCTAAGCTACGGTGAGCACATAAAAGATTGTTCTCATATTGTTGGTATTTGTTAACTTTATAGGGGTAGAAATAACATTTGTAAAATATAACAAATTTTATATAAACAACATGTACATTTCATAGAAAGATTGTTAATATTATTATTATGAATTAATAATCAACAGGACCCAAATTATACAATATATCATCGACAGCTATTTGCAACTGGCGGAAAATGTGCATCTATATTAGCATAAGATAAATACACAGATTAGTATTACTATATTAGCATAAGATAAATACAAGATTGCTAAATAGTAGCAGGATATTTACACATCCCATCACTGCACTATATAAATAATCCTTATCAACATCAGCAGCAGTATTATTTTAATACATCAATCGATGTCTAGCTGCTGCAACATCACTATTTGTTTCATTGCTTACTTTTTTCTTTGCTAAATGCAATTTTCATTTGGTTTAATTGATGGCTTAGAGGCAAAGAGGAATTTACATTCATTTTAATGTTTCCTATGCTGTAAAAAATATGTGTAAATTGACAGTTTTTACATATTTAGTGATCCATGTTTTTCCCCTGCACTTATTCATGCTTTTGAATTGCATTGGGACCTTGGTCTTTCTTCCAACTTTTTACCTTGAAAAGTTTGAAAAAGTGACTTTTAAGAACAGTTTTTACACATTGAAGTAATATATTGTCTGGTGTTTGTGTTGTATATTATGCTGCAAAAACCTGGTAAAAATGCTGCCAGTACATTTTCTGTTATTTTACAAACTTAGTTCTCTATATATTATTTCTTAAACACTATCTTGTCTCAAACTACTAAAATGTCAATAAATGTCACTTTGTAAAATTGCAGTTCAATTTTCAACATCAAAAGCCGACAGAGCAGAGATCAACATGCCATAATGCAGTTAACAACCGTAAATAAAGGGAAAACACAAAATACACAAACTGATAATTAGCAGATTTTTTTTACAGTGTAGATGTTTTCAAATAACAAAGCCTATGGTAAATGATGTAAATAATAACATTTATAGTTCTATTTGTTATATTCTGTTCCTAGAACATTTAATATTTTTAAAACAGCAAATTCAGTAGATTTACTCAATAACATGACGAAACTTAAAATATTAGAGACGCCCTTTAAATGAGGGGTCTCAAACTCAAATTGGCGAAGGCCCATTTCAATGACTGACAATTAATAGAACAGCCGCTTCAACATTCAAGCACAAGAAAAAAGTGGAAACCTGATGTAATTAATGGACTCAGACATTCTTCCCCAGAGTATCAAAGCTCCTTCTTTTTGTTTCTTGTTGTACATATTAAAGGGGTAGTTTAAATTGCTATGAAAATACTACAATTTAATATTAGGCATAATAATTATTAATATTATTATTATGTTCCAATCAATTGTTTAACCAAAAGTTTAACAGATAAACAGCAGAAAAGAGTTTGGGTAACTTCATTGACTTTACTGGCAACTGTTCTTCTCAATATCGTTCTTAAAAAAAAGAAAGAAAAAACTACATCGAAGAGGGGGAAAATATGTTCATATTCACATTTACTTTAACATGTTCAATTCAGTCAGCAGTAACATTTTACTAATCCACATTTTTTTATACAAATCTTAATATGCATATGAGGAAAATCTATTAATGAGACCATTTGAATAGAATATTTGCAAAATGATCATATTTATACCACACCATAACGTGTAAGCCATGAAGAGGTGTTTGTACAACAACAGATGGTTAAAAAACTGGTTATAAACAAATGACCCTTGAATTTTTACAATAGAGCTTTAGTAAAAATAGAGCACTTACAGATACACATTTCAATGTTTAAATCAGCCCCAGAAATAATCTGCATGTGCATTACTCTCGACCACACACTGAGATAAACAGAAAGTAGCTTGAATATATAGCACAGTGCTTTAAATGTCTAGTAGGTGGGGGTCAAAACCACAAGTTACTATATGCGACTGCACAACAATGATAGTGATCCAAAAATTTGTTTTAGAGGGCCGAATCTCGTTATATTTTTGACGTCACTTGCGGGCCGGATGGAGGAGGAGGGGGGCCGCAAATGGTCCGCAGGCCAGTAGTTTGAGATCCCTGCTTTACATCAACTTCAACTATCATTACAGAAAACATTCATTAATTAAAACATTTATTAGTTTTGTATTCCTAATTATTATTTCATACCCATAACAAAATTACTGCTAGATAACGATGACCTATTTTGTTTCCCGTCATGGCTAACGTTAGATGTGTAGCAATTAAACAACTAAAGTAAAGCCCACATTTTACTGAATAGTGATCTATCAGATCCTGTAGGTCAGAAAGTAGTTTACTGGTGAACAACTCATTTTGGCATGATAACACAGAAATCAAACATTGATAATTTAATCTTCATGCAAAGCTTTGATGATCCACTTAGAGAAGCTATCAATCACAACTGTCAACCATGATGACACGCACCGTTTTTAAGTTGTTGAACATACATCAGTGTGATGACAAGTGCCTTAAATGACCAATATCAGATTTCAGAAAATTGTATTGCAAGTGTAAAGTGTAATTTCTTGAGTCTTTTAATTATGTTATACACAGTTGAAGGTGAAATAGACAAATGTCTGCCTATCTTTCATTGAGGAAAATTGTTTTTAAACATTTCAATAACCTTTTTTTACTGATGAGCAATTTTATTCAGAACAACCAAAACATGAAAAAATAGGAACCATCCCTCCACTCAGATTTATTTTAATTTTATTGTTATCCTCTTTTTTTTCCTCAGGTTACATCCAAGCATGTCGTGCACTAATAATTACATCCATTGTGCTAGGCACATTTGGGCTGGTAGCAACTCTGGTGGGTATGCAATGTTTCAAAATAGGAGGAGACGATTACATAATGAAGGGTCGGATCGCTGGAGCTGGAGGTGTGTTCTTCATACTGCAAGGTAAAACAGTTACTAATTAAAGCAGTTTATGAAAATATGGTAACATAAATATAGCCAATTAACAGTTCTTTTAGACACCTAATATACTTTTTATATGAGTTACTACCTTTAAGGTAAATGGATCTTATATCAGTTCTGTTTTTTTGTGTTAGTTTCAAATGATTTTTTTTCTTGTATGGACAATAGAATTTACAATAAAAGGGACTTATGAAATGGGGAAACATTTTCTTGATATTTACACAAACTATTGTACACTAAGACACTGTACTAACACATACAACAATTTAAAAGACAATGTTTTCATAATATGTGTTGCTTAAACCCTGTTAGTCAACAGAACCAAAAGCTTATTATGTATTTTTTCAGGTCTGTGTACAATGACTGCAGTGTCTTGGTATGCTTTCAATATCACCCAGGAATTCTTTGACCCACTTTATCCAGGAATAAAGTAAGTGGAAGGTAGTCTTTATACTCACTCACTCACTCTCTCACACACGCACACACCTGCTCAAGACCAGGGGTCACTTGTCAAGCACAAGCCGTGAATATTTAATTATTTGACCATTTTGCACTAAACAGTAGCAGTCTTGGCTGCTGTGTATGTTATACAGTATGTTTGATCATGGATGTGTTGTTTTAGGTATGAAATTGGAGAAGGGCTGTACATTGGTTGGAGTTCAGCCACACTGGCTTTATGCAGTGGCAGTTGCTTGCTGTGTTCCTGTGGATTGTGCAAAAAAACTTTCAGTCAGTAAGTCAGTTCAACTCAATGTTAAAATAACACTAAATTAGGCAGGGAAAGGCCGGCAGAAAACATTCTGGGAACCACTGCATTATTCATTTCAGAGTGTACTACTATGTTATTGTTAAAACATTTTTAAAATGGTTGTTAAATAAGTCACAGCAGGTGCAACAGTTTTGATAAATGTGCATGCTTACTCCATGTTTACATTTTGTTTATACAGATCCCATCTTCAGAACTTCAGATCTTCAAACCAGCCTCAATCCATTAATATTGTTCCAACAGTTTCTACAACATCCCACTATCTTTCTAGCCAATATGTTTAGTTAATGCACTGAATTAGTCAGATCAACAAAGTCAAGTTATAGACATCACAAAACACAGCAAACCTTTTTTCTACAGAGCATGTTCAGAATATAGGCAGAATCTGCTTTAGGCAAGAACTGTCACTTTTTTCTGTTAACATGTTCTGAGGTTTCCTGGTTAAGTCATGTAAATAAAACAAATAATCATAATTTAAAATAAACTGTACTGTTATGTTTTATATTATTTGGATTTAAGGCCAGATTTACTAACAGCTTGTGCCAGCACAAACTGTCTTTTGAAAGAATTACTTTTTTTGAACAATTAGTGCTGAAAAGGCATGGCCACAATTTTTGTGACTGACCTTATTGAATATACATTTGTAGGAGTTGCAGGAATCTGAGAGCTCACTGATCCTCCATAGGCAAGTCCAGAAAGGTATCAAAAACATTCCCAAAAGTACTGAGCACTTTGTGTATCAATGCTGTTGACATCACAGTGTTGGTGGAAGTTCATTTTGACAGCACACAACCTTATTTCTTTGTTTCAAGTCTGGCCAAACTGGATGAATGTGCACATGCCAACACCCAAAACAGCTGCCTAATGTTAAGTCGTATTAGGTTTTTCTTTTTTTTAAAGCTTTGAGGAACAACAATATAAATATTTTGTACACAGATTGTCCCAAAGCTTCTTAGGTAAATTATGTTTAATAGTATATGGAGTTTTGAATTCAAGCAGTCACATGTCTTGAATGTATAAAAATTATTCATTTGCACAAGTGTCCTAAAAGCAAAGATTTTCAGGAGTGCCCTACAAACTACTCCACAATTTACTCATTTCATATGTAAATTCAAGTCAATTAATAATCCCACACACAAACGTCCCCTTTTGTTAAAAATAATAGCACAATGATAGTACAAATAATAATACCATTATAAATCTAGATCATGACAATAGTCCAGAAACCAAAGTCACTGTCAAATTATGCTTCAATCAATTTCTGCTCTGCACATTTACCACTATACGCCAATTTGTGCTGTGCTTGGTATATACTGCTTTGGTCGGTACACAAATGAGATTTTATGTCTGTGTATGCACAATGTCAGTTAATCACCTACAGTGATTTTGCAATTCCAATTTTCATTTAGTAAATCTAGTTATTTTTATATTCACAGATCAGTTAATATACTTGTATTGCTGTAACTAGATCTAATAAATTCTTATTATTTTAATAAAGGTGCATATGCCCTGCTGAAAGACGCTTTACTCCAGCAATAAATCCAATGTTATCACAATAAAGCTCAGTGAATAACCTCTGCTTCTGGTGGGACAATGTCAAAATATTAATAAAGCTAATAATAAAGACACACCAGAATCGTACTTCATCTGTCTCTTATTGAATCATAAGTGTCAGTAATTCTACACACAATGTGAACTGGTCACAGATAATCAAATTCAGAAGCAAAATGGCACAGTCATATCATCCATACTTTTGATTCAAACAAGCAAATTCAGAAGCAATATGGTAGTCTTATCAATACTTTTGCTTCAATAGAGGTCCAACCCGACTTTAACAATAGCAAATCTTCTCTGCCATCTCTGTTGTTGCAGACACAAATATATTGTGTCATTCTCTGTTGTTCACATGGTGACGCCAAATGTCTCTGAAGTTTTCAGAGTCCATGGGTGGTAGTCTGAAGGCTTTCCGTTTCCACTTCTATAGACACCACATGATGGCCAGGGATCATAGCCAGTCCTAAGACTCTGGGCTCACCTTGTGAGAGAGAATCTGTGGAAAAGAAATGAGGTTGTCAAAATATAATCTGTAGTAAACAGAACACATAACTGGTGGTTGCTTGTGTGAAATTGTTGCCATGTTGAAGTTGGGCTAAGTACCTAGGGGCCTAATATGTGGTTGTTAGAATTTTTATAAATGACTAAAATGACTGGTTGCAGTATGAATAATTGGTAACACTTGGTGTTACAACAATTGGTTACAAAAAAAATTGTATTGGTTAATGTTAGTCAATGCATTTACTAACATGAACAATACATTTATTACATTATTTGTTTATGTTAGTAATGTTATAATGGATATTCCACTATGAGTTCACATGAACTAACAAGTATAAATTTGGATGTTAAAAATGCATTATTAAAAGCTGAACTATGATTAATAAATGCGGTACAAGTATTGTTCATAATTAGTTCATGTTAGTAAATATTAGTGATGTTAAAGGTGCTGTATGTAAGTTTTTGACTCTTCTAAAGTATACAAATACCATAATATGTGTGCAGATATTTAAGAAACATCCCAAGTGAACATACTTGTTTAACTAAAAAAACAATGCTGAATTCAGATATTCTGCTTTAAATTTTTTTTTTTTTTTTGTGCCGGAACGCTGTCTTTGTTTAGGTTAATTTAACCTGCACAATGCCAGTTTAGCCAATTATAATTCAGCACTCTGGGTTGCCTTGTTGGAAAACAGTGCACTTCATTCATTCATTCATTCAGAAAGACTCTGAAAGCATGCATCCGTGACTGAAATAGACAGTATCAGACATCAAAATGAGACAGATTCAGTTCCACATGAGGTTATTAATTAGCAAATGATATAAATGTTACAAGCGTAAATATTAGTGAGCAGGTTACATTGTAACCGCGTGTCCTAACAACACACTTTGTGATGAGAAACGCAGTGATAAGCAGTTTGGCTGTTTGCACCAGACAAAACATGACAGAAATGTTTGCAGAAATGGCACAGAATAAGCACTCACTCATGAAACGGTAAGGTTTATAATCTATTCAATCTCACATAGTTAGCATTTAACACTAAATAAAGCACACAAGGTTTACCTGAGGTGATCACGGTCATAGGTTTCTGTTGTTCAGCTGTGAGAAATAGAAGCTCTAATATATATATATATATAGAGCTCTTTTATAAATATATAAAAGAAGTTTCTAATATATCAATTTGAGGTGTTGGTTAGAACCAAAACTTCTTTTAATATGGAAAATATTCCCTCTGTCGCGTGTCGTTTTTATTAAGAACACAGTTTAAATCACTCGCTCCTGTACTCAATCTGGCATCCCGCGTTTGCGTCTATTTTGATCCATGAGTGCAATACCTAGTTCAACCACTGGGTGTCAAACTTGCATACTGCTCCTTTAAGCGATTACGTTTTTTAAAACCTAATTAAGTACATGGTGTAGCAATTAATTTAATCACATTTAATTGCACATACACTTAGACATTACAAGATGCAGTTTTTTTTACAATTTATTATTAAATTCAAGCCTATAATTTAGGCTACATACATCATTTTTATCACTGACTGGAAACAAACCTATGAATTAGGATAAAGAATATGACAACTGTAACATATTGAACACTAACCAATGACATTACTTTCAATGTCACAGGTGGCTACAAATGACCATTTTAAAGGGTCACGAAACACCAAAACACATTTTTTGAGCTGTTGACAGTCATATCTGTGTCCCGCGCTGCTATAAACACTATTAGGACACATATATTGCACTAAAAAGTGAAAATTTGTTTTTGCGTTATTTTGAGCAAATTCGTTCTTCCGGTTTGAAACTAATTTTTGAAGCTTCGTCAAGGCCATGAGATACTTGCGTGTAAATCCAGCGTGGAGATTGGCTGTCTGTACCTGGCAGTACATCATGACATCTCTAAGGGTGCGGCATTAATTCATGAGAAAGACTGTTCAAACCAATCAGCGCGCTCTATTGTGTATGACGTGCAACTTCATTAATATGCATGATAGCTTCGGAGACCTGTTACAGTCTTCAGACAACAGAGAGACGCCATGCTGTGTTGCCAAAACAAGTGAAAGAACGAGAGTTTGGAGACATGGGTCGTCAGTGTTGCATTTATTAGTGTGCTGTGTTTATTAATGTGCTGTGTAGTAAAGTTCGTTTGTATGAGGGAAGAAGAAGACAGGGTCGGCGATATCAGGTAATACAATATTCTTTATTTTTGTATGATCACACCCCACGTGTAGCTGTGCGAGTGTGTGTGTGTGTGTTCTCTCCTCTCTCCCTCCCGGCTGCTCCTTCTCTCCTTAAGAAGGGTGTCTCTCCAGCCCAATCACTAGAATAAACAGGTGTTATTTATTATTTCTGATTGGCCTGCTGATTAGCCGCCGGGCTCCTAACATGCTCTCCACCCTCATTGGGTATTCGATCATGCTTACCTCTCCACATGCTGCAACGAAGGTTTTATTTTCATTTCCCTGCTGTGAGAGCGCTGCTGGACTCATGTGGATTAGTGCATGCGAGACGCAACAGAATGCGTTCGTAATGAACATTTTTACCCGAGAGCTTTTCACATCTAGAAATGATGAAATCTGGATTTGCCGCTCATCTCCTTTTTAAAAAAGACACAGTTCCAGAGTGACTGTCCTGTCTCTACAGATTAGGTAAGTGTGCGATCAGTTCTTTGTTCATTCAGATGGCAAAGTTAGTTCGTATTGTCAGCAGTGCTCTTTCAGTTTTAAAGACATACTATAGTCAAAACTAGGGATGCTCATTTCGGTTAATTTTACTAACCGACAACCGCTGCTCGTTAACCAGATATTAACCGTTAACACATTAATATTAAAATAATATTTAATTGAAAAAAATTTGATGTGTCTATTTTGTGACACATTAAATAATGCATTTTAAAATGATTTATTTTAACATGCTAACAGCAGCATACAGAGCATCTTTACGCACCCGTATGTTTCCAACAGCATAGGAAAAAAGAATAAACTAAATAAAAAAATAATAAAATAAATAGTCTTGCCCTAGATATTTTTCACTTAAATGACACATTTAACTTACAAAACGAAAACACTGACTGAATCCTTTTTATGAACCGGCAAGGGCTGTTTGTCCAATCATGTTTTTTTTCTTCCGTCAAAAAAATATCAGGCTACCTCAAATCGACTGTTCCACGGAAAATATACATTTAATTAATGCTCCACTATTATTATTATATCACAAAAACCCTTTCAACATTTTTAATAGAAGTCATTTGCCTAAAGATTATGTCATAATAATTTCCTCCGTCTCACTCTTCTCACCCACCGTTCATGTGCGTGCGATGCATGTGATGAAGGCAATAGCCGCTTTTCCACTATTGTGCCAAACCATTCTAAGAACACTTCGGTTTGGTTATGGTTGTTTCTCCACTAAGCCTGGGACGGCGCGGCACGATTACAAACTGTTCTCGGCATGGAATTCTCGGCACAGTTAGACAACTGAACTGTGCCGACAGATTCTGTGTGTTGACGTCGCGGCTCTGTTGCCACCACAGCTGGCTCAGCGAAAGCTCATCAGACATCCACATGTAAACTACACTACATTTAATATAAAAAAAATGATACAGGTCTAAACAATACAATTTGAAAAGGGTTTTAAAACCACAGAGCAGTCTCTGGCAGAGAATGAAGTCACTGGCTTACCACATTCTTACTAACATATTTTATTTATCAAAGTTATTATTTCATTGATTTGAATATAGTTAACCGTGTATAATTACAAACCCGTCATCTAAAATCTTAAAATAATAAAATAGCCTATTGTTTTGCTCGTGGCTTGAGCTTCATTAATTTGATTGACATCCTAGGCAGAGACATTTATTTCGCCTGACTAAACGTGAGTTTATTGCATGCCGTGCTGTATTTGGTAGCACAAAACTCGCTCTGAGAACTTGACCAACGAGTAGGCCTACATGCACTGCTGAAAAAAACTTTTTTTCCCTGCTGCGCATCGAATAAAGAAAAGCTTAAAATCGTTATATCAATGAAACACGAACTTGCAGACTCCTTGAACTACGAGAACATAATTGCACTTTTTAATTCAAAGACCAGACTGCAGCATGCTTGTTTTGTAATTTAATGCCAGCTATACCACCTGAAAGATGGTTACGGCGTGTCTTTCTTAAGTTTTTTGCACTTTGCATGAAAGCTTTACGAAGTGGCACTGTCCGAGGTGCTGATGATTATGTTGGATTTAAAATTATAGCCTATAAATGCACCAATAAACAAGTCAAATGAATGAATAAATAAAACAAAACTATGGCCGGTATTAATAATGCAGGTATTGTTTTTACTCAAAAAAATATCAATGTCTTGACAAATGTTTTATAAAAATAAAATGATCAATTTTAACATTTCAGCTATAGGCCATTATACGATTCAGTTAAATAAGTTGGACATTTGGGGACACGTAACATGTTTTTGTGTTTTTTTTTTGTTCTCCATATCTTTAATATATACTGCAGCTGCGCAAAATATTTTCTAAAACGTCAAGTGGGAATTTGTTTATAGCTCTTTAGTTAATTATGAAGAGAAAAAAAATATTAAAATAACAGAAATAAAATGATAAAAATACAAAGATAAAAAGAGCAGCATTTTGCTAAATATAATAGTCCTTTATATGCTTTATATCCTGCCATGTGTTTCATATTTGTTTTTTATTTAACTTGATGCTTTCAATATTTAATGTTTGAATACTGAAACAAATAAAAGCAATCACTTAAAAGCTTATTTTTTTACCATCAACATAGTCTATTTTATATCATTATCAACTTTTGATAAAACCACTGTGTAATTTATTGTTAAAAATTAAATAATTTATGTGCTATATTTTTTATAAGTGAAAGTGCCCGCTGACTTTTGACAAGGCCTGTCCAAAAATATACTTCTGCCACTATAATAAAAATGCACTATTTGTGTTGCATTATCATTGTTTATTTTTCTGTTATGTACAGAGATTTGAAATATATTATTTATTTTCCCTCCAGTCATTATCAATCATCACGTTACATTTTGGTAATTTTCCCTCCAAATCGAAATTTGCCCGAAGCCGCGCAACATATGATTTCTAAACAGGGCCGGAGCAAGCTCAACTAGCGCTCTAAGCAAACAACGAGAATGCCGCCCTCAAACCGAAAGTTATGCTTCCTTCAATCCGAAAAATACGCGGAGGGTGGGGAGGGGGCGGCGGAGCTGGGTGTTGAGATGGTGCGGGGTTTGTCGCGGATGAAAACGAAGACCGAGGGGCACTGAGATGATGCAGCGTTTGTTGCGGACGAAATCGAAAGGGGGGAGACACGACGCGGACGCCGCCCTCTGCCACCCTAGGCTTTTATTTTAACTGAGAGCACACAGCGCGCAATGGCATAACGTGAGGCGCGCAGGACGCATATGTAGCGCGTAACCACTCGCGGCCATTAATAAACCATTCAAAATATGCACCTCGCAAAAAACGCTTTCAGTGATCGGTCCCTTATGCAGCCAAACTTTAAAAATATATAAAATAATATTTTTTTTATAAAACGGTTGTTTTGAGCAACCCTAGTCAAAACTATTTAGTTATTAAGTTTACACTATGTTAATATCACTGCAATAGTACAGTACAATATTATAGACTGAAAGATCCGCTGTAAATGCTGCTCTCCGAATGTAAACATGATCAAACTATTCCCATTGTGCAGGATTTTCACCGCATTTTGTGGCAGGATAGTCTATACACACAAGGCTTTCTGACGCTGCCTACAGAGTCATCTAACTTACCGAGAGATGAGGAAAATTTGTTTTCTCCCATTCGCCGTGCGGTAACAAACATTGGATTAGCAGTTCTTTGCATACAATATGTCGTTTGTCACAGGCAACATGAAGGATATGTTCCTGAATAAAACTGAAAGTGCAAACTGCAGTTAAAGTCATCAAACACAGTCACTGTCTTTCTCCCCTGCGTCTGTGTTTGTTTTGCCTCGCTCGTGCCCAAACAGAAACTCCAATATTTGCAAATTCTTCCCTCTTTCCCTCCCCCGACACTCCCACCTAAACGGAGCTGGACACGCCCACTTTTCCTGACTTTTTCCAAATTAGAGGTGTGAAAACACCCTGCTGTGCTGAGACAGGGGGTTTCATGGCCCTTTAATCATTAGTGAACAAACAAAATGGTCATAAGAGTTACCTTAGACATTGTTAAATTACTGAACATAAGCCTATCAACTAAATTCCACTGGACATGACATTATTATTGAACATATGCCTGTGATGCTTCACTAATCAAATTAGCATTTCTCTTTTAACTCTTTCCATGCATGGTTGTGTGAGGGTTTTTTTTTTTTTTTTTTATAAAGTTGTCCGCCATTGCCAGCATTTTTTATGATTTTCACCAAAACGTGACAGCCCTCACAATATTTTTGACTAGGAACAAACATGAGAATATTATGTCTCAAAATAAAGAACCTAGCCTCTGTTTTCTTCAGGATTATTTATTTTCAGGAAATCACTGAAGGCATATATTATGTTATCATAACGATCTAATGTGGCAGTAAGATCGTAACTATACTGCACATTTACACCATGGCCATATTCATTATTCATCAATGCAAACACACCAAAAACAACATTAACATTATAGCAGACACTGTAAAAATATCATTCTCAGCCCCTAGACTTTTCTGACAGGGTATTTGAGTGTCAGAATGTTGTGGAACTGCTGTACAGGAGTTATGATTATGGAATATACATCGCAGTGGTTTTTATTTTATTAGTGGTTTTTATTTTTTTGTGGTTTTTATTTTAGCTTTTTTTTTATGAAGGCAGCACAGTAAAACACGAATGCGGTTATGAATATTTAAACGTGTTTGTTGTAAAAATTTGTAATAACGACAAAAAAATAATAATAATTAATAATAATAATAATAATTTGTGGCTCTCCTTAATTCCGGGTGTAGCGATCCTGCCATTGTAGCTGGTGTATTCTGGGAAATTTTCTTTCCCCTTGGTTTTGAGTGTGGTCCTAAAAAAAACTTAGTTCGAAGGGGTATCTACCCCTTCCCCTTAGCCCTATGTCTACAAGCTAAAGAGAACTAGGACATCCCTACCCCTTTACGGGAATGCGCAAAACAAGGGGTAGGGGTAAGGGCAAGGGCTAAGGGGTAGAATTGGGATTGGGCCTAAAATGCTTTACTGTGAAACATCCAGCATGCTTTGGATTACCAGGACCTTAACTAGACCCTTTGTAGTAACAAGAGGAATACGACAAAGCCCTCTTTCAGGCCTCTTATAATCTATCTCAATAGAACCTTTATTGTCACATCTAAAGAAAAAATGATATGGACTTAGTATACCTGTCACATATAAAACTCACGGCTTATTCTAATGACATTACTGGTTTCATAAGGAATCCTGAAGATATGAATTGGTTGACTTCAAGTTCGGACATTTTTCAAAAAGCCACATCTGCTAGAATAAATTGGGATAAGTGTACATCACTCCTGCTTGGTGAATGGAGAAATATAGACCCTCCTTAAATCCCACAGTGATGTGAATGCACTTGAGATAGGTTTAAAGTTCTTGGGATACATTTAAGATGGGAGGGTCTGGTTGATAAAGCTATGAGGAGACTACAGAAGTTGAGATGGATTCTCCAAAAATTGTCTTTTATTGGAAGATTGTGTCTCATTGTGAATAATTTGGCCTCAATGTTGTGGCACAGATTTACAGTTTTAGATCCACCTGATGAATTAATTTTGAGATTCAAAAAGGTTTTATTAATTTCTTTGGGATGGATTTCATTTGCTTCCTCCTGGAGTCCTGTATCTCTCAGTGATAGAAGGGGAATAAGGTCTTATACATCTACAAGCAAAAGTTAAGACAATAAGGTTTTAAACATTGCAAAGGTTTTTATACTGTTCTGACAAGATACCTTGGATTACATTAGGGTTGTCTGTTTTACAGAATATTGGAGGTATTGGATTGTCTAAGCAATTGTTTTTGATAAAAAAAAATCAATTTGAAAGCAAAACAAAACATATCTGAATTTTATGCATCTGTACTGGCAATTGTTAAAAAAAGGTTGGAGATGAGAATCAACATCAAGTCTTTTAGAGCCATTATTTTGTAATCCTTATAAAATAAAATAATTCTTCAGTTTCAGATTCGGTTATGGATAGGTTAATAAAATCAAGAATAGTTGTTGTAAAAGATCTAATTGATTTCACAAATAATCAGTGAAAATTCTTTCCTCAATTGTTTTTGACCCATGTAAACAATTTTATTGAGAATTGTGAGGGTTCTATGATATTTCTATATCTTAAAATTAATATAAAGTTTGAGTTAGATAGAGATTAAAATAACACTTTATTGCAAGGATTTAATGATGCATTGTTTCATAGTGTAAATAAAAAAATCCCTTTTTTATAATCAATTGAAATGACATAATGATCCTAAATGGAGGGACACGTGTCTTCAGAAATAACTCTATCCTGGAGATCTTTATATAAACCTCCTATTCCTAAAAGATCTGGAGATCTCCAATGGAGAATACTCAATTGTGCTGTGGCAACAAATTGTTTTGTGTCAAAATTTAATGAAATAATATTATCCATATGTCCATTTTGTAATATGTATGGTACTGTTTTTCCATCTCTTTTGTGATTGTTTTCGCTTAGTTCCCCTATTGAGTTAATAGAACAATTATTTGCCAAATTAGATTTTATGTTTACAAAAAACACATTTATTATGGGAGTAAAGTACAAAAAATAATGGAAAGCACAATGTACACTTAGCAATATTCTGGCAGGACAAGCAAAATTGGCCATCTTTAAATCTCATAAATGTCAAAATTATGGAGAAAACAATGATTTACTCAGAATGTTTAAATCTTTAGTGAAATACCACGTCACTGTGGAATATGTATATTGTAAATTAACAAACAATATGCTTTTCTTTGATATGAGGTGGTGTGTAAAAACACTCTTGTGGTGAGAAAATTTGGAGAATTTT
>CAIGQZ010032318.1:16933575-16943865 GCA_903798205.1 Danio tinwini
AAAAAATACAAGGAATAAGCATGCTAATACAAAGAAAATAATGGCAATAATTAAAATAAAGAAAAATAGATAAAAAAATTAAATAAAATAAAGTTATAAAAAAAAACAATTAGGGCATATAAACGGTTTCAATGAAAATACAAAGAGACAGTCAGTAGGGGTAGTGAGCATATTAAGCATTACACTGCTGCTCAGAATCCGCATTATATTGGTCCAGGTAATCAAGAAATGGTTGCCATATATTATAAAACTTAGCGAGATTATCAATAACTCCATAACGGACTCTTTCCATGTGCAATATTTGAGTGAGATAAGTTAACCATGTCTTAAATTAGAAACAGAATCTGATTTCCACAGTTTAAGAATGACACTCTTAGCAATAATCATTCCATAAATGATGGTACTTTGTATATGCACATTATGATCCAGCAAAGAACTAGAGTACCCAATTATAGCAATTTCTGGATCGGGTGTCAAGGTAAAACCATACATATCGGAAAACCATTTAAATATGTCACACCAGAAATCATAAAGTTTTGGACACGTCCAAAAGAGGTGGGTCAGGGAGCCTTCAGCAGACTTACATCGGTCTAATGTAGGGGAAATGGTGGAAAAATTCTGTGTAATTTAGACTTTGAATAGTGCAGTCTATGCATTACTTTATATTGAATTAACTAATGCCTAGATTTAATAGAACAAGATCAAATTCTACTGAGGCTTTCCTCCCATGTATCAGAGTCAATCTGTATTCCCAGTTCCTCTTCCCAAGCATTCTTCAAATGAATGGTAGAGTAGCTCAGTTCTTGAGAAAACACACATACAAAATCTGAAATTAAATGTTTGGAATTAGGTGAGCCCAATAATAGCCTGTAAACCTTTCTCTCATCTGGCAGCGTTTCAAAATTGAATATTGCGTGACTTACATAATTTCTGATCTGTAAATGTCGAAAGAAGTGTGTAGCGGGGAGAGAAAATGAGGCAAAATTTTTATTAACATACAAGTCCTCCAGGGTAACTATACCCTTCAGCCTCCAAATATTGAATGTCACATCAGAGATAGAGGGGGGGAATGCATGATTACGATATACTGGGGCAGAAGTAGTAGTGTTTTAAACAGTTTGAAACAATCTAATTATCAATCTTAACTGATGTGAGCAATTTAGTATTTGAAAACAGCAGGGCTGGAAGTGAGCTGTTTGTAATTCCATTTTTTTCAATGGCCACCCAGTGGGGTGTGTCAGTCGAGATTTCAACTTTATAGTCATCTTGCCAGTAGACAAGGGCCCTGGCATTCACTGCCCAATAATAATGTAAAAACATGGTAGCCCTAGCCCACCTTCATCTCTTGGCTTCTGTAAATGTGTTTTGGATATTCTATGAGTTTTAACCCTGAGTTGTATTGTCATAAGTTGTATTGCAAGCAAGCTGTATTGAGTTGAGGTTAACCTATATTTTGTGGGTATGTTGGCAATGACCCAGTACACAGCACACATTTTGTGTTTTAGCTTTGATTTACCAAGAGGATTGGCAATTTCAAAGTCATCAATGTAAAGTCCCAGTGCAATTGTAAACATCCATTGTAATCAAAGAATTTTCTTTTCAATGCTGCCCATCCACATATGAATAGTATTCATGTGGCACGTGGACATTTTCAGACATTTCTCTGTTTAACACATCAGTTTTGTTAAGCAACTTCTGTAGCATGGGAGGAATCAGGACATATGCAAGTGTTTTTTGGGCCTTTTCCACAACATATTCCATGGGTTTTACTAATGGAAACTCTCTTTGTGCATAGGTTTCTCTCCTTTTAGCAGTTCCTAAGGGTCCATCTTTGGCCAAAAAATCATCATGCTACTTTTTGACATAGCACTTGTAACCTCTCTTACAACCGTCTCATCCATGTCAGCATATTTACTTAACACAGCACTGACATTGTTGTACAAAACTGGCTGAGATAGCTTATGAATTTGACAAAGCTGTTCTATAACTTCTTGCACAGAACTCTCTGTGCGGAACACTTTGCATCTTTAACAGAAGAGAAGCCAAGTTGTGTTTAAGCTGTTTTTCTAAATCAGGAAGATCAATTTTACAAGCTTCTTCACTCAGGTCTTCTAACTCTTCTATATCATAAGCATCATAGGACATTTGGACTGCAGCAATACTCTCGGGACACATCTAATGATTTCTGGTTTGATTTTCTTCCAGTCATGCTCCTTGTGCATTTTGCTCTTGTGAGCTTTGAAAGTGGAGTAGGCACTGCTTTCAAAGTTAGAATCTTTGTAAGTACACAAGACTTTATGGTTTACTTTTAAATGTACAGTGTGCAAATGAATCATGTAATCAGCTTCAGAACAATACTCAGCAAATCCACATGATAGACAGCTAAACTTCCTAGGTGCATCTGCACTTGGCTGTTGATGAGACGGATTGTTGTGGAAGTGATTTAAGTGCACTTTTAAGGCATTGATTGATTTAAAATTGCATAAACCATTCTGATGCAAACATGGAAAAGGCTCATTTCTAGCATAACTTCCATGTTTTAATCTATAATGTTTAAACAGCTGTGATCTTTTTTTCACAGTTTAAAGAGCAGTACTTATACTTTCAATGCATGGCTCACATTTACCTGAAACACAACAAAACAAATTTATCATCAGAGAGGATCCACCTGTATTTCAATTTAAACATTTATTCAGCTCATTTCAGCTAAACAATTGATGTAGGCTATCAAAATTAAACTTGATTTGAAAATGTAGTTTAATTTAACTTACCAGAATTGTTACTCTATTTATCCTGTCGCCGTATAGGTTCCACTGGAAGCACAGTATGTGAGCAATCTAGATGATGTTAAACAGGTAAAAAACTGGCAAAAAACTGGGAGGGTTAAGGAAACGCATGTCGTGTGGGGAAAATGCAAATGTGTGGGGAAAAGTTAGCAGGTGAATAAGTGTATAAAGCATGTTTTCCGTGCCCCTCGGAAAAAAGGCGGAACTAATATGCCCGCAGAACATGCTTCACATATGGGTGTCCAAGTGGAATTGTGTCCACAGTTCACAAATTAATAAATTAACCAGCAAAATCCAACTGTTCAAAATAATGTTTATTACTCACAATCATCCCTTTGATGGGACGGAAGGAAGAAAGAAAGTGAAAAGCTGATCTAAAGAGTAACCCTACACTGTTTTTCTGCAGGTGTTTAAACAGGACCCACACATGAGTTAAATAAAGCATAACATACTTTAAATGCTGTTTTTCAGTCTTCAATAATAGTCTAATTGGAAATGAAACAAAAGCTGGATACAATTTTAGTCTAACTACTCACCAACAAGCCTGAGAATTCTAAAGCTGCAACTGCGAGAAAATGGTGCTGCCTGCTTTTTAATTAGGGTGGGGGTAGGGGGTGTGACGTCAAAAACTTTTATAAATTAATCAATTCAACTTAAGATTATTCGTACAATCAACTATGCCTACCAAGGTAGTAGAATTCACTTACAAATTTATAGTAATGCACTAAATAATTTCAGTGTTTTGCAATTAGATTAGATTAGATTAGATTCAACTTTATTGTCATTACACATGTACAAGTACAAGGAAACGAAATGCAGTTTAGGTCTAACCAGGAGTGCAATAGCAGCAAGTGCAGGATACAGGTATGTTATAAAGTGCAGTTATAGAAAAACTATGGTGATATTTACAATACTGTATTTACAATATGTACTATAAACATTATATACAGGCTCCCTGCAGCAGCATGTTTTGTCCTGCATGCTCACTTTGTGTCACCGCTTCCCACATTTATGACAGAGCTCATTCAGAAATTAACATTCTTCTGGTGCATGTTGTCTTTTGCATCTGTAACAGTGTCTTTTTGTCGACCCTTCACCTCAGCTGGGTAAACTCTATGCATTGCTGCCGGGCCTTTAAATGACCTCATTGTTTGTGCTGTCTCCTCCATTAACAATCCTTGCAAATCTCTTACATTCTTCTTTGCAGACTCCATTGCCTGGCAGATTGTAAGTGCCTTTTCAATAGTTATCTACATTTCAGATAGCAGCCTTCTCTGCATTCGGTCGACATTCACTCCACAGACAATTCTGTCCCGTAGCATTTGTGGAAGTGTGGCCCTGTACTCACAGTGCTGTGCTAACCTTTTCAGTTCTGCCTCATAATCAGCAACAGTCTTGCCATCTTTCCATGTATGTAAGTTAAACTTAAATCGTTGCATGATTTCACTTGGCTTCAGATTGTAATGTGTTTTTAGCACAGACACTAGCTCATCATAGATTTTGTCTCCTGGCTTTGTGGGGCAGAGCAAACTTCTTAATAAACTATATGTAGATGCACCAACTCCACTTAACAGCACTGCTTTCTTTTTTTCTCAGCTCTGTCAATTCCATTAGCTTGGAAAAAAATAGTCAAGCATTTCAATATATTCATCCCATAGCTGTGATGCATCAAAAGGACTCACCGTCCCTACCAACTAAGTAATTTTTTCTCGTCAATAGCCAATTTCCTCTGACATGCGACTCCTTAAAAAGAAGCAGTCAGTCAAGTTTACTTTGTAAATTGGTTTCCACTTTAATGAAAAAATATTTTAGTAATATATAATAATAATAATATTATAGTATATTAAACAAACTCAATGTAAGCATTTTGAAGAAACAGGCATGTTTTACTATAGCTTTTAGAGCAAGGGTACAGAGGCTATGGAGTGTTGGACATCACAGGGTTAGTTCTGTTCCCTCAGCTGAACAGATACAGTGGAAGTAATGGACTAACCTCGGAGACTGCAACACCTAAATTAACCCAAAGAGCAGGTGCAAATACAAGCATCTAAGTAGTGTCTAATATATAAAAAAACGGAGTGGCTATTTGCACTAAGTGTAAATAGCCCGCCTTGTTGGCAGAGGCTATTTACACTAACTCCGCCCACGGAATATTTGAATTTTGCACGAGCGGAATCATTAGCTGTGAAGTGAATCGGAGGAACGCGTTAACCTGCTAATTTCTTGGTAAGTTCTGTTTTTAACTTTATTGCATTTTTATAGTTCTGTTTTATGTTTTTTAACAACCATGGATGTTACAAGTGGTGTTATGTGTTTAGTTGGTTATTTCCACATCATGTAGATGGCGTGTCTTGTTTTGTAACATTATGCTAATAATAGGGATGATAAGAATCATGATTTGCATTACTGAATTGGCATATCCCTGCGATATACCATCGAAAAAGCTATTTATGTAACACGATGTGTTCTTCCTGTATTACTAACAAACACACAATATTGTATACAATGTAAAATTGATTTCTCAAGTGCATTTTTTAAATCTCCACTGCTGCCATGCTTCCTATTCTAATTTTTGGGCATGTGACCATCTAATTTTTGAGCAAAATTTATTTCATATTATAAGTTTGATCAATTACATGCTGCATCCTTATTACATTTTGATTTTTGCTTTGCTTTCCTGGTAAAAAAACAGCGTATGCTGGTGATGTAGATGTTGATGCAGGTTTGCTCGTTTTGAGACCAGCATCTAAACATGCCTTTTTTTGCTTGAGGTTGGAGTTTTGAGATTCACATATTTAGTGTCTCTAAATTTCAGCATTTGTACACATTTAAAACAGGAACAGTTTGAGAGATTTCATAAAAATCTCATCCAAGTTTAAAGTGATCGTATAAGTGTCAGGCGTAGCTTGCGTCTTTTTATATGTTGGATATAGGAAAAAACTAAACTAAAATGATATTTTTCTCTATTACTGGTAGTAACCGATGTTGATGTTTACTTGTTATTCAGGAAATGAAGAATATACTGTTAAGAATCAGTGTATTGTTAGTTCCAGTTTACCTTTGAATGAATAACTGAAAATATTCACATTGCATATTGTGATTTTAAGACAAAAACAAAAACTGATTTCTGAGTTTGAAAATTATTGTTTAAGTTATTTGGAATATGAGTAAACTATTGTTTATCAATTAAAGTATATGTTTTCAACTTATTCACTTATTAATTCAGTTCATTTCCTCAATAATGAATTTATTTATTACTTTGATGCTGCTATGCATATAAAGTTATATTATCTATTATTTGTAAATGTTCCAGTATGAGTAAAAAAAAAAGCTTTATTAAATCTTTTCATGTTACCTGGTAAGAAAGTCATCTATAAATGCATCATTAATTCCATCATTAATTATTTACTGATCCATTAATGCCTTAAGATAGTGTCATACCACCACCTACTGGGTGATTTTAATTTAATATCTGTACTACCTTTTATTCATTATTAAGTTAATAATTTAATACTAAATAAAAATGTGTACTGATTGTACTTTAATAACTATTGACCTTGTTTCTTTTTGTTAAGGTTGTTCATGCTTATCTGCACATCCTGGCCTCAAAATCAGAGACTAAAGTGTTTGTCTTTCAGTGTTTCCTTGGGCAATTTTGGAGGAAACGAGACTAAAACATGGACATATGATAAGGCAAATAATTTATATTGTTTTTTCTCTTTTCCATCTATAATCACTTTGGATATACAAATCTTTTTTTTTTTTCTTTTTTTCACAGGTGCAATTTCAGTATTTCCAATGGGCTTTACTACCAGTGTGCAGGTTCAGTTACCGGTTCTAAGTTGCTTTCAACATTCCATAGCACAAAGTGGTTCCATTGGTGGTATGTATTATATGCTATACTGTTTTCAAGATTTTGTAGTGTATGTTGGTTCTGCATCTGGGTTTTCAATCAGGCCTAAGACCTCAGGCCTCTTTTTCTTTCTACAAGCATTTTCAAAAACGACATGAGCTTGTTTAAAGTAGAAATCCAGGAGGGCTGGACATCGAGTTCAATTTATGTCATGCTACAAACTGCAGGGTCAAGTTGTGGTGTTTTTCTGCTAATGATTAGTTGCCAAATAATTGATGATACCATGCAGAATTAAACTTTTTTTTTTAATTGTTTTATTTTAGGGCACCACAGTGGCACAGTGGGTAGCACGTTCACCTCACAGCAAGAAGGTCGCTGGTTCGAGCCTCGGCTGGGTCAGTTGGCATTTCTGTGTGGAGTTTGCATGTTCTCCCTGTGTTGGCGTGGGTTTCCTCCAGATGCTCCGGTTTCCCCCACAGTCCAAAGACATGCGCTATAGGTGAATTGGGTAAGCTAAATTGGCCGTAGTGTATGTGAGTGTGTGTATGGGTGTTTCCCAGTGTTGGGTTGTGGCTGGAAGGGCATCCGCTGCGTAAAACATATGCTGGATAAGTTGGCGGTTCATTCTGATGTGGCGACCCCTGATTAATAAAGGGACTAAGCCTAAAAAAATGAATGAATGAATGAATGTTTTACTTTAAAATTAAATCCAAGGTGTGTAGCTGTTTTGGCTTTTGTCAGATGAAATGGACAGTTCATCCAACAATGCAAATGTGCTGTTAATTTACTCATCCTCAGGCCACAAGCTGTAGGTTACCTTGTACTCCAGTGGGACCGTAAAACATATTTTTACCCATGGTTCTTGGGAATTCATATGATACAAATTGATGGTCAAGATCTTTTGGAAAGTCAAAGCCAAATGAATCACCTACACCTCGGATGGTACTTCACGCATTGGGTTAAATTAGGCTTTGCGGTCTCCATGGTCAGTCCATTACTTACACTGTATCTGTTCAGCTGAGGGAGGTCAGACACAGCGTTATTCCAGGATGGCGGCCATAGCTCTAAAAACTATAGTAAAACATGTCATTTTCTGCAAAATGGTTTCAATAATCAAGTTTGTAATATATATTTTCCTTAAAGTGGAAATCAATTTACAAAAAAATTTATAATTGACTGACTGCTTCACTTCCACTTTAAATCCTCGTCGCCAATTATGTAATATTCTGGGATGCAGTAGAATATAGACAGATTAATATAGTTAAAGACTTTTTTATTATCAGATGCAGGACTTTATAACAGGAAGTAAACCTGGCTAGGATAATTACACTACCTAATGACATGTAACTTACTACTTCACTACACAAACAAACAAACAAACGAAAATGGGCGTCAAACGTGCCTGGACACTGTTGGACATGCCTAGGATAGTTTAAAGGTTCAAGATACCCTTGAGTACTTTTTTTTTTTTAGATTTTAACAGATTTGTGTGTGTTAAGCATCACTTAAGACAACGTTAGCACCTGTTAGCTTTAATTTTGGGGAAAACTGGATCATTTTGAGCTTTTGTCAGCTAATTTCATCTTCGTTGTTTAAAAGGATTTTTGGGGCGGGATCAAATTGGTGACGTAGCGCAAAACTGCAAGTGGAGTGATGACGCATCGGTTTCTCATTATTATTCATAGTAGAGTTTTCTTATCCTATGAAAAGAGCCTGCTTCTTAATTATTCATGACTGCGCGTGCTTTCCGAAGCTAAGACAGACCTGCCAGTGCCAAGCTGTGAGACCCTCTATGTTGATCACTAGGTGAGACCGCGTCCACGGACCCACGGTACACATTTTTTAGCTGTTCATGAAGGGTAGTATGTGTTTGTTTCCATGATCCACTGGGTATGTTGCATGTTTTTCCCCGCGATCCTGTCAGGGCCGATACAGCAAAGCTGTATGTGTGCAGCAAGCATTTTTCCCCTTTATCAGTTGAGTTTGTTAACATTTAGACACATCGCCTTGCTGCTGTGTTCACCTAAATCCTCAAGAATACCAGCAGGGCTAATGGCTGAAATAGGCAGGGCAAAAGATCTGCTGCACTGAGTCTGCATTCAGACCCGGGGATTGAGGGAGAAGTCCTCATTTTTAGTGTTTATTTAAACACGATTATCTGTATGATATAAATTGTGATTGTGTATATATGAAATTACAAATAACAAATGTAGCAGGGCATTAAACTACTGTTTATTTCTTTGCATTTTAACTTTGGAAACTATAAAATCATGGGTCTCCTCACGATTTGTGTCTCATTGTATGAGCCAACTGACAACAGTTGTTCACTCCCCTCCTTCTCCCCTGCTCTGCTGGCCAGGCCCACTCCACACCCATTATGATGCTTTTTTTTTCAACAGAGAAGCCTGAACATACCAACAAATTAAAGTATGAACAATGCCAGATTGGAGATGCTTTTACATTATAAACCTTTCACATTGCTATTTATTTGTTTTCTGCACCATAAAGTTACAAATTACACCCATAAGAGCACAGGCATGGCTTAATTTATAATCAGCCATATAGCTTACCTTGTCATTGCTGCATTTGAGTGGGATTTTGCTGATAAACTTTCTGGTGGTACATTATACTCCAGCAACAGTAAATAGACAAACTATTTTACCCGCAGAATATTTTTTTGCTTTCTCTCTGGTTCGTGCAGCATGAATGTCTCGCTTATCAATTGGTTGGAGAGCAGTAACAGGGTTTCCAGGTGCAATATTTTTCTTCTTTTTCCCCTTACTTGTTACTGTTATTTCAAGAGTTCACACTTAGATATTGTTTGACAAATGTTAGCAGGTTTGGCATGCTGTTTGGCATGAGAGAACCCTGATCTCTGAGATGATTTAGCCCAGGGCTCCCGTCTGGTCGATAGAGCATGTAAGGGGAGTACGAGATCAGGTGGTTTTCGAAAGCTCCCCATGGTAAATGAAGAAAGGGGGAGAATGGGTGGATGGGGGGTTTCTTTGGAAAAACAAAGATAAGGGAGTAGTTTTTTACTAGGCTACTTATAGTGAGTTTGGATTAAAGCCAGACACAGGAAAAGTTTCTTTCCTCAGGCCATCTACCTCATGAACAGTTAAATATTCCTCTACTGTGCAATAAACGTGCAATACTTTCTCATACGCACTTGTACACAGCACCTTATAACCAGTATATTTTCAGCATATCTGTACATACAACTCAACATCCAGATATTTTTGACTGACTGCATCTCTGTTTAATGTTTATTGCCTTTTCTTTCTTGTATTTAATTTTGTGTTGTCACTCGTCACTTTATGTACACTGGAAGCTTCTGTTGCCAAAGCAAATTCCTTGTGTGTGTGAAGCACACATGGCAATAAAACTGATTCTGATCTGATTGGCTAACTAATCATAGTAGATGAGAGACCAGCTGAAAGAAAGGAAGTTTTCCCTGAGAAAGGGAAAGTAAAGAGGGCTCCTGTGAGAGCAAAGGGTGACACAGACTCTTGCGGGAGCCTGAGCAGAGTTGGCGTGGACAATATATATACTCCTGCGGGAGTAGAGACTCGGTGAGACCCCTGCGGGAGTCTGAGCCATGGGTGGGGATCCTGCTGGAGTCAAAAAAAATGAGGGGGAAGTGCAGATATA
>CAIGQZ010032318.1:16944265-16969057 GCA_903798205.1 Danio tinwini
TATATATATATATATATATAAATTAAAAAAAAAAAAAAAAGAAAATAAATGAAAAAAATTTAAGCTAGGGGCGGGGAGGGGCGATGACGTGACTCGTGCTCATGTCACAGCTCGCGTTAGTAGAGCTATATTGGCCAGCTCCAGTAGGAGTCAGGGAAAATGAGGGGGCGGTGGAGACTCGGGTGACGGGCGAAATTGGTGCTCTGGGGATGTTCCTGCGGGAACAAGAGTGTGAGGATGGCAGCACTATATATAAATCTATATTTATATACATGGGTGCATATAGATATAAATTTATATAAATCAATCAAACTGAAAAATAAATAAGGCTATATTATATAACAATATTGGTAATGATATAAAATATAAAAAGCTAGGGCTGGGGGAGAGGCAGTGAGATGACTTCTGTGGGAGTCGAGGCTCGGGGTAAAACACTCCTGCGGGAGTCAGAGCCATGGGGGGCGGGATCCGGCGGGAGTCAGGAATAGAGGAGGGGGTAGTGAAGACTCCTGCGGCAGCGGCCGGGGGGGGCATGGGCGGGAAGAACTCCTGAGGGAGTTAGGTGAGTGAATAGGGGAGAAAGCTGAGTGAGTCTCAGAGCTGGAAGGAAGAAAGAAGGTTAAATGGCTGGGTTGTGCCCGCGCCCTTGGGAAGTTAAAGTGGCTGGGTAGTGTCTCTGCCTTAGGGAAGTCGATTTGGCTTGATCGTGCCCTCTTCCTTGAGAGGTTGTGTCTGGATTGAGCCTGCGTCTTTGGCTGCTAGAATTAAGGTGTCTGGTGGTGAGGGGGTCTTCTGGGCTTTTTTGAGATGGCAGTGGCTAAGGCGAATGTAGGACTTAAAAGCGTCAGAAGACCACCTGGTTGGAAACCTGAATGTTGGAGGACTGCCTTAAGGTGTTTTTGGAACCAAAAACGTGTTACTGGGTGGTTTGTGTCATCTATGAAAAGGGGGGAGAGGGGGTTGAAGCTTAGTGTTTTCCTAAAGTGTAGGTATGCTAGGAGTGTTTGGAATGGGCTTGTAGGGGAGGAGATGTTGAATATGTAGATGAAGTGTCCTTTTCTGGATTGATCTGTTTTACTTTGCTTGATGAGGAAGGAAATTGTTTCTGGGTGCCTTAGTAAGAAGGCTGGTACAGAAGTCAGTTGTGGAACCAAACGTTAACTTGTGGAAAAATTATGGATTCTGCTCAGATAGCTTTGATAGAGCTGGCTTGGATATGTTTGTGAATGGAGATATGTGATGAATAAACTGGTTGTAAGCGTGGAAATTAGGGAATAAAGTGTTGTACAGAACAGTTGTGATGTTAAGAAATTATTATTTCTTAATATATAAGGGGGGGGAATGGGGGGGGGGGGGTCGTGCAAAAGGGGGCATTTCCCCCTCAGAAAGAATTTGTGCCCCCCCAGTTTTCATAAAGGATTGTTTACTCAAAACTAAAAATTACTTCTGTCATTAATTACTAACACTCCCAACATTCCTACCTTCAGAACACACCATATTTTATAATATGAAATAGCAATTAAATTATGAAAATTGTGAAATTAAAGCTAGGCCTACAGTCCAGACATCTGTTACCCGCGTCAGGTCAGGGTGAGCTCGCATAGCCTTTAAAACGCACATGCGGCGGCGGAGGGCACACTCGACTTATGGAGAAAGCTGGACTAGTAGTGGGTGATGTGAAGGCCAGCAGCATAATTATTTTAATGTTTTGGTTAACTAATTCTTTAAATACTATTCTCTTGATCTCTAAAAGGAAAAAAACGCAGAAGAAATTTGCCGTTAAATTAATTTTAGCAGAGACACAACTGCCTTTTATTTTCACAGTTTTTCTGTTAGGGGATATGTAGCCTAATAAAATTTTTAGTTCAATGCACATTCCCACAGTAGTTTACACTATTATTAATATTTAAATTTATTATATTCATTATTATTAATATTATAAAAATTTAGTTAAAATAAACGCAAAACCCTTGTTTTGAAATAAAAATAAACGCAAAACCCTGGAGCCAGCACCTAAGCTTTTCACTCATCATAGCACACGTGCTGCTGATGATGTGACAATAAAAGTGATTTGATTTGATTTGATTTGGCTTTCATTTTCAAATCGCTAAAGCTCACATTAACAGTTGTGAAGAAAAACATCCCATTATGCGGCAACAAAGTTTGGACACTTAAAAATGCCTTTTGTTTAAAGACGATCAGCCTGCGAAGTTTACAGTGTTATGAATAAAATAGGTAGCCTATATAGTGCGTGAGTAAGTGGATTAGCCGGGGATCAACCTCTCATATGCGCTGCATGTAAAATGAATGATAATCTTTAAAAAATATGTAAGTTAGCCTATACTGCTGTTTGCTCATGCAAAATTAAACACCAGAAAATATATTGTAGGCCTATTTTAACAGCTAAAATACAGTTAGCATATCGATTATGTTTTGACTTGTAGCTCATGGCCTTAATGAAAATGTAACCTGAAAACAAGTTATTAAAATAGGCTAAATAAATAAATAAAATGACTAGTAGGCCTAATAATAGCCTAATGGGGGGATCTAACATGGCGGCTTAGAGAACGGTCACGTTTATCAGACGGTGCATGCTTTGAGATTTAATTATCATTATTTTTGACGGAGAAGCTCATTATCCTCTGTGTTACCTTCAGCACACTTTGCTATGAGTTTAGACGCATACTTTTTGAAGCTATCGATCGCCATGCCTCAACGGAACACAAAAAAATCCAGCAAAACAGAGACAGAAAGTAACCGTCAGAATGATGATAATGCTTCTATCTCCTCGGATGCTAACACCGGTGTCCCTGAACCTGGCATGCGGCAGGTTATTACGGAAATCATGGAAAACATCTCCAAAATAATCGATGAAGATGGAAGTTTAATCCACTCTCTCAACTATTGCAACAACAGAACAAAAAACTTAATGACCACGAAAAACCGAAACTGAAAACCAAATCTCCGCTGTGGAAGATGCTGCTGCCCCAGTCGATGGTAAATTACAGGCGCTAGAGAGGCAAATTCTGGAATTAACTGAACATTTGGATGATTTGAAAAATAGAGGAAGAAGGAAGAACATACGCACTGTTGTACTTCCCGAGAATGTAGAAAGTGATCACATTCTCAAGTTTTTTTGAATCCTGGCTACCAAGCACTCTGGGCATTCAAACGAAATCCGACCGTATGAAGATCGAAAGAGCCCATCGCGTTCCAAGTAGAGCTTTCAAGACAGCATCTCCGTATCCAAGGGCTGTTATAGTGAGATTCCTTAACTACTTGGACAAGGAACGGGTCATCACAGCAGCGAGGGAGTTAGGTAGCAGGGACCAGGCTTTGATGTTTGGAAATGCTAAAGTAAAGATTTTTCAAGATTTTTCTGCTGCGGTTTTGTGTAAATGTAAGCAGTTTGACAAGGTCAAGAAGCGTTTGAGGACGGCCGGCGCTACTTATGCTCAACTTTATCCTACATTTCTCACAGTTACACACAGTTACACACCGGGGAATTACTAAAGTATTCCAGGATCTGTTGTATATTAAGCCCTCTGTCATTTGGACATTCCTTACGTGTTAAAAGTGCACATGTCTGCCAGCGTTACAGGTAATTACAGTAATTTTCTTTTGTCGTTCCGGATCTCTCTTACACTGAACTGCGTTTATTCTAACCATTTCAGGGTAATGACCTATTTGAGTTTGAATACAGTTTACACTGTTCATTGTATTATAGTTATATGTTCCTTTAATTCTTTTGGTTTTTGTACTATTCAGTTACCTCTGATATTAATAAGGGTCTGTATTCTCTCTTATGGGAAATCTCTTTGGTCGGATTTTGCCTTTATTTCTTCCATCTTATACATGTCAGTTAGTATGCTTAGAATTTGCTCATGGAACGTTAATGGGATACATACACCTGTGAAGAGGAAGTCAGTACTCACATTTCTTAAAAAGGAGAACGTTGATATAGCCCTCCTTTAAGAAACTCACCTTGATGATAAAGAACACCTTAAGTTGCAACAGTTGGGTTTTAGTCAAGTTTTTTTTCCTCATTTACATCAAGGAGCCAAGGAGTGGCCATCCTATTTAAAAAGTCTTTACCATTTAGATTGGTAAATTGTATTAAAGATAAAAGTGGACGTTATTTGATTGTGACGGGTATGTTGCAAGGGGAAGAAATTGCTATTATAAATGTATATTTTCCCCCTGGTCATCAATGTGATTTTCTAACAAGTGCATTTGGTAAATTACTGGAATGCAACACCACTCATTCTGTTGTGGGAGGAGACTTTAATTGTCAGTTGAACCCACTTACGGACAAATTTCCTTCAGGCTTAGCTCCCTCATCTCAGGCCAAATTCATTAATTCCTTATGTGAAGACTTCAGGCCCGTGCACACCGAGATGTTTTTTGCTCGTGTTTTCCATTGCCATTTAACGCCTCGCGACTAAATAAAGGGTGTCAATGTGATTGTGCACACCAACACGCAAAACGACAGGCGCAAAAGCGGCATTTAACAAAAAAAACCACATGCTCGTTTTTTTGTTTTGACGCGCTGCGTCAAAACCTTCTCCACCAATCAGATTGGCACTTTTGTTCACGTGCATGGAGCTGCTGAAGTTACAGTAAACAGCACTTGGAGGCACTCAAGCGCAACACTGTCATGATGAACATGGAGCTGCTTATTGCACTGGTGAACAATAATTATTTCTTAATCGCTAGATCCGAAGCTGTTACTTGAACCATCCATAACAACCATCCATAACAAAGCGTGTCAACTTCGTTTTCTTCCTCTGTGTTACAAACAGGTTTCAGGAGCTTAAAGTTGTGTAGCGCCATCTAACGTCAAGGAGTGATTTTGCATACTTTTCTGCTCGACACCTGTGAAAATCGATTGGGTTTGAATCCGGAAAAACGTCTTGGAAAGCGCTAACAATAAATGCAAATGAAAAGCATCACAGTGTGTACGAGCCTTTAGACTATGTGGATGTGTGGCGAGCACAGCATCCCGCTGATAAAGAATCTGCTCAAAACAACATAATAGCCACACAAGAATAGATTATTTTTTTGTTCCTAAAGGGCTACTACAATTTATACATAACAGCAGCATTGGTAATATTATAATATCAGATCATGCTGCTGTTTTCCTATTAAGATTAAAGAGCTCTATAAATCAAACTATGTATTGGAGATTATATTGAGATTTTATGTCAGAATTCCAGTCATTTTTTACTATAAACTCTTCTTCTACAGAAGATAAATCTCTGCTATGGGAAACGATTAGGGCTTTTTCAAGGGACCTTATAATTTCTTATACAGCTAGCAAGAGGCAGAGGCAAACAGAACAAAAGGACATTCTAGATGCAAAACTTAAGCGGGCAGAGGGGGATTATGTCCAGAATCCTAGACCAAATAAATTAAAAGAAATTACTGCCTTACGCTCTGCTTTAAAGTCATTGCATATAAGGTCTGCTGAGAGGAAAGTTAGATTTGCTAAGCAAAGGTTCTATGAACATGGTGATAAGCCAGGGAAATACCTGACTTATCTTACTAAGAAAAAAGCAGACTCTCAAATGATATATTCTGTCAATGATGATCAGGGGCATCCATCCTCTTGATGGATTTTGTGGCTACACTAATGTAACACTGAATAACAGATTTAGCTACTATTTTTTAAATGACATTAGATTGTAGCATTTAACTTTTTCCTAACGCTGATATTTGTTGGGCAATAGGCTACGTGATGACTCGGTTATGCTGATTTCACAAAATTTATTTACCGGTTATTAGGGCTGTGTATTGGCAAGGGCCTCACGATACGATATATATATATCGCGATACGTGGGTCACGATGTATCGCGATATATCGTGATACAATAAATATTGTCATTCATATTACAATCGTTTGTATTAGTATGTGTCACATTATATTGACAACTTGATAAAGTCAGCAGACAAATTAAAATTCCAATTCCAATTTATTTTCCATCCATTCCAATTCACTAAAACTGCACAGTGTGATTGAACAGAGATGTATATTGCAAAGCTTACAAATGGCATTTATTTTTTGTCTAATTTAGTACTCCCTGGTATAGCGTTTAGGGTTGGGCTATGTTGACCAATTTAGCATCGTATGATGTCTAATGTGAAACATGGCGATGGACCATGGCATCGTCGTCATAGGGGGAGGTGAATAAATTATTTATGAATAATTAACAAATTCATAACTAATTAATTAATTGTAGTCTACCGTTTTAACTACCTGACCCGCATGGCCTTTGTTTTACTCATAACCAAATCATAAATAAATAAATAAATAAATAAAGATAAGTTACACACAAATTACCACCTGTCAATCACTTTTTTTCCGCGGGACTCGATCTGGCATGACTAGGCAGAGTGAACCGTGCCGTTATGTACACTTGCTTGGTAAAAAAGCTGCACAACCAACAGGAACTAACCAACAGTATCTGAGGTTTTCACTAAAATTACTTAGTAAAAGCTTGAAAGCGAAAGACTGACGCAGTGTACTGATGCTGTGACACGTTACCTGATAGAATCAAAAGACTGAAGGGTCGTTAGATAGAGACAAGATTAGTTAAATATCATGTTTAACAACTAACTTATAGTGAGACGCGATCCAGCAGTACATTCTTGATAAACTGTCCGTACCAATGACTATAAAATATAGAGTCCGTACACTTCTCCGGAGTTCAGACGAGCGCATGACAGTGTGTGTGTGGGGGGCTGTGTGTGTGTGTTTGGTCACGTGATGTGCGTTTTCAGCAGACGGACGGCTGTTCAGAAATGCTTGGTGAAACGCCAGTTTGGATGTGGATCATTTTCGTTCTAAAATGCCATTTTAAAACTAAGCTGTATCAGTGTAAACGGGGTCTGAGTGTGTGTTTTTCACGAGCGCGTTTGCAACGGGGGCGGTGCGGAGGATCGGCGATGCCGCCTCAGCATCATGATGTCTATAGGCCATCGCCGATGGCATAGTCTATCGACCCAATAGCGTTAAAACCAAAGTGCAGCCACGCGTCAGCTCTAAAAGCTGGAGGCACCTTTATATTTTATGCCATGCTCACTCTTGCTTACTTCTGATACCGTACTACTTGCCGTTTTGTTGATCGTGAGTTAGGGACATCTACAGGAGCCGAGGAGGACGTCATTTGGCACAACTTGAATCGATACTTGAGGTTGCACTATTGATACACTATCGTAAAAGAAACTATAACGATAGTTAGATGTATCGATAATATTGCACAGCCCTACCGGTTATAGTCTAACTGTGGGTTAGCTTGCATGTGTGGGCATAGTTTGATGACTTTACTTAAAACTTTAAACATTTATATTATTTGAAATAAAACGGAAAGAAATAAGGAGAATAAAATAGATTTAAAGCACTCGTTTGGCACTGAAGCCATGATCCATCTGCGTTTATGTAATCGGTATCTTTGCATAACCTTCATTGAAAAAAAAAATCAGTAATATTGAAACTGTGCATTTTATTATTACTATAAAAGGTATATTACTGCCTTAAGTCAGTAACTTAGGCAGTAATGCAAAGTAAAAATAAGTGAATAAATAGCCTAAGTAAAAGGAACAAGAGGGACCCAAATCTAGTGTCTAGTGCCCCCCTATGGGATTAAAATGCCCCCTCAGTTATGACATCCTGGCGCCGGGCCTGGGCGACACGCAGCGTCACACCATGCATTTAGAATTCTAAACATTTTCAATCAGGGTATGTGCGCCTGTGCCGTGAGTCGGCGGCTGTCTGCAGCGCTCAGCCACGACTCAGGACACTGTTCGTATTCTGTCGCGCCACAGAGCACTATTTGAGAAAGTTCCATTTTAAATAACATGTGAAGGTGCGTGTCTGTTGTGCAATACTATCAACTGTCATGTGAGCGTCGTGTCGCGGGGCATCCGCAGCGCGATGCCCCTCATGCCGTGTTCGTTACTGCCAAGATTGGATAAAGATACATTCTCATCTAATCCAGATGCTGAGCGGAGTTCGGTGACTGTCATTTGTTGGAGATGAGAGACGTGTGATGATTGTGTGTTGAGTTCTGGCTGGAGTGGAGCGGTGCGGATAGGCCTTTAGCCTCTTGCTAGAGCCTCGGTCTCGAGCTGATTTGCAGGCTGATCTAATAACTTACCTGATCATTCTTTATTTCGAAATGCACCTGCAAATGCAAATGACCTTAATGTAGTAACCAGTAGTATGGATCCCATCCTTACTAGCATACTAAATACGTTGGCACCGATCAAATTAAAAAAGGCTAGAGAGAATAAAACTACACCATGGTACAATAATCATACTCACGCTCTCAAAACAGCAACCCGTGCTCTGGAACGTAAATGGAAAAAACTAATTTAGAGGTTTTTAGAATTGCATACAAAGACAGTATGTCCAGCTATAGGAGGGCTCTTAAATCTGCCAGGGCTGAGCACCTCCGCAAACTGATAGATAATATTCATAACAATCCTAGATTTTTATTTAGCACCATTGCTAAATTAACAAATAATTGGTCATTTTTGGAACAAAATTTCCCACCGCAAATTAGTAGTGATGACTTTATTAATTTTTTCAGTGATAAAATAGAAGGCTTTAGACGGAAAATAGAAGATGCTCTCTCCTTAAGCAGAGCCTTAGGAGAGCCTCTCCTTAACTTTATCAACTCTTCTTTAGCTTTAGGCCATGTTCCAAATCCTTACAAGCTAGCGGTTATTAAACCTATTACTAAGAAACCACAACTGGATTCTAGCAACTTAATTATAGCAACTAATTATAGGCCTATTTCAAATCTTCTGTTTTATGTCTAAAATACTAGAAAAAGTTGTTTCTACCCAATTATGCTCCTTTCTGCAGACAAACAATATTTTTGATGTGTTTCAGTCAGGTTTCAGGCCTCATTACAGTACAGAAACCGCATTAGTAAAAATAACCAACGATTTACGCTTAGCTGCTGACAAAGGGTGCATCTTGCTATTTGTTTTACTCAATCTTAGCACCTCATTTGACACCATTGACCACAATATTCTTATAGGCCGCTTATATTCTACAGGTGTCCAAGGACAGGCTCTGCAATGGTTTAAGTCATACTTAGCTGATCGTTACCAGTTTGTGAATATTAATGGACAGCTCTCACAGATCAGGCCAGTAAAGTACGGGGTGCCTTAAGGATCAGTTTTAGGCCCTTTGCTGTTTACTATATACATGCTACCCCTGGGAGACATTATTAGAAGACACGGAATCAGTTTTCACTGCTATGCAGATGATACTAAATTATACATTTCAACTAAACCGGATGAGATGTCTGAACTGTCTAAGCTAACTGAGTGTATTAAAGATGTTAAAGACGGGATGACCAACAATTTTCTTCTCTTAAACTCAGACAAAACTTTTTTCAAAGAATTCAAAAAATTATTACTTATCAGGCCTAAATCCTGTACACAGCAGTTCTCACAACTCGACCTGCAATTAGAGGGATATAAAGTTAGCGTTACTATAAAAGATCTGGGTGTCATATTAGACAGCAATTTAACTTTTGAAAATCATATATCCCATGTCACAAAAACTGCCTTCTTTCATCTGAGAAATATTGCTAAGTTACGAAGTATGCCACCCATCTCAGATGCAGAAAAGCTAGTCCATGCTTTTATGACTTCTAGGCTGGATTACTGTAATGCTCTGTTAGCTGGTTGCCCAGCATCCTCTATTAACAAACTTCAGCTAGTACAAAATGCAGCTGCCAGAGTACTTACCAGGTCTAGAAAATATGATCATATCATCCCAATTTTATCCTCCTTACACTGGCTGCCTGTTAAGTTTTGTATCGAATATAAAATATTGCTCCTTACCTATAAAGCTCAAAATAATCTAGCTCTTGTTTATCTAACCAACCTTCTGTCTCGCTACAACCCAACCCGCTCTTTAAGATCTCAAAACTCAGGGCTTCTGGTAGTACCTAGAATAGCAAAGTCGAGTAAAGGAGGTTGAGCCTTATCATTTATGGCCCCTAAACTCTGGAATAGCCTTTCTGATAATGTCTGAGGCTCAGACACACTCTCACTCTTCAAAACTAGATTAAAGAACTATCTTTTTAGCAAAGCATACACTCAGTGCATCACTTAGCGGTATGACGCATGATTATGCCCCACACAGATTTTTTTTGCATCTCATTTATATACACTATCAACAGCAGCTACGCTATTTATTCTCTTATTCTCTATTTTCACCTGGGGGTACTCATCCCGAGGCCCTCAGACTATGCAGCGCCACTGATGCGATCCAAGACCAGCGACGAGATGATCCCAAAGTTTTCATAATCCTGGACCAGGCTGTATCCTGAGCAGCTGCTGTGGTGGTCATGTAAGAGGGGAGACCATAAGACTGATTCCTGTGACGCTCCAAGGACAGACGAGTCTTCACTGAGGTCCAGCATTCTCCAGCGCCTAGACTGCAGCTCTGCACAAGACGTTTGGTCATAGGAGAAATGGTCGTGCCCAACTGAGCCTGGTTTATCTCGAGGTTTTTTAAATTCTTCACTTTCACCGATTGGTGACGTTTTTTCCTCACTGCTGTCGCCACTAGCTTGCATGGTCAGGAACTGTAGAGCTGCGCATCGATAGTATTGCTCTTTAGTGTTTGGACTCTCAGTAGTGATTATTAACCCACACTGAACTGAGCTAAACTGAACTGAACTTAAACTCTGAAAACTGAACTGACACTGTTTCAATTTACTATAAACTTGAATGTGAAGCTGCTTTGACACAATCTACATTGTATAAGCGCTTTACAAATAAAGGCTAATTGAATTGAATTGAACTGAGCTGGGTGTTGTTGAAACAGGGCTGGTGATTCAGGGAGAGCGGAGCTTTATTTCCTGTCCGAGGCTGCGCTGTTGCTGTCGTTGTTATTGATAATGTTTTCACCCCCGCTGTTGTTGTTGATTGTAATGGTGGTGGTATTGTAGCTGGAGTAAGTAGGAGGTTGGTTTGTCCGTGAGTAGCATTCGGAAGAGCTGGAGTGGACCTGACGTTAGCTTCTTCGGAAAAAACAAAGATAAGGGAGTAGTTTTTTACTACGCTAATTATAGTGAATTTGAATTAATCTGATTGGCTAACTAATGATAGAAGATGAGAGACCAGCTGCAGTCAATCATATCACATGATCCTCTCGAAATTAGTTTGTGAAACTTTACTTAAAAGTAATCCCTTACATTACAATATTGCTGTCTCAAAATTGTAATATGTTACATTACTCTTATATGACTTTTTAGTTACTTTCACCAAAATAACTACAGAATTAGAACTTCACATTCTAAAACGACCAAATGTACTGCAGAGCATTTTACATCCAGTAGAAAGCGATATGATGTAGCAGAATGACTGTGACCTATCCAGACTACTAACAATATAGTTTATAATTGGCAACGTGAAGGCTCAAGATAATGCAAGAAAGGATGACAGTCAGATTCACAAATGATCTGTTAAAAGTATGGTAGAGGTAAAGTGGTTATCTGGCAATATCTGATCTGTTTGTCAGATCTGGGCCACAAATAAGCCAAAGCAATAGTACATATTAGCCAGAGTTCAACTAAATGAACCAGAACTGAGCCTATTCTGGGCCACAATTTGCTTTTATTATGGCCCAGATCTGGCCTACACATTACACTTGCTGGGTGTGGCAAAGCACAAAAATCCCAGAATGCATTGCAGTATGAATACATTCTATAGCTTATTAATGCTACAGTTTTCATTATTTGCTTTTGATTCTGCTGTTAATGTTGTTGATTTTGTCACTTTTAGTATCCTGTTTCTGATGTTTGTGAGTTTTGTTCATTTTGTTAATTGTCACTGTTGTTGAGGTTCATACGCTGATTATAGATGTCTTTGTGAGCAGAAGTTGAACCATTAGAACCATTTTTTTAGCTTATAAACCTTTATAATTCTGTGACATGTGCAAGCATGTTATTACATTACTTCTAATAATGGATTAAACATTGGTCAACATCAGTGAATTATATTATTCAGGTTGTGCCTCACTTCATTTTATTGTTTTTTTACTTGGCTTGTTTGCTGTAATGAATAAACTTTTCATGTTTTAAACATCTCAGTTCTTAAAGTTACAGTAGCCCAAAAGAAAATTTATATTAAAAGGTTCAGGGTTATCAGCCCAACTAAAGCAAACACCTTTCTCCATGATGGTGACTTTAGTCTATGTGGTCCACATATGTTTTAAGACAACTGGGCCACATTTGCACTTACACGTCTGAGCCACTTTAGGTTTTTATCCCGATTACCCCTAAATGACTATGCCACATTTTTGCCAACTGTGGCCCACATTTGTCCTCCATCATTTGGGCCTAATGTATCATTTTCCACATGGGCCACATTAGGCTCACATTCAGATTGCATTTTGCCATAAGTGCCAAATCTTTGCTTTAAATGGCCCATATATGAATTTGAATCTTTGGCCTCCCTTTGTTATTGTACAGGTGGGCCACTTCAGGCTCACATTCATTTTATCTAAGCCAAAGGAATACCACCAGTGCCGCATAACTGCCTAAAGTGGCCCACAATCTCATGCTATCTGGGAACGCAAGCAGAAATGTAACTTATAGAAAATAGGGGAAAACTTGATAAGGTATTATAGCCTACTGTTCACTCTTCAAATAAATGTCAATGTCAATCTCATTTTATTATGGCAACTAAAATAAAGTGAACTAGTCTCTGCTGTCTTCCACATTGTTGATGAGATTGTGGAGGACATTTTCCCTGTCATCTTCTTCATTTTGAGGAAAACCTGTTCCACATGGCCCCTGAACACACATATTGTCATGTACTTTGTTTTAAACAGTACTATAGTAAAGTACTTCAATTAATCTGTTGTGGTAATACTATAGTTGCATATTACTGAAAATGTATTAATAATGCCTTACACTACTGCGTTACAGGAAAATGTAATACATTACTGTAATACATTACTTTTGTAATGCATTACTCCCAACACAGCTCATTTATTTATTTTTACTCAGTAACAAATATGATTTAAAATGTAGAGAAGTACAATACTTGAGGCAAAACATACTTAAAAGTCCCAGATAAATTAAAACTAACCATGATTTTGTTAGCTCACATCGCTAGTTTTGTGGTGAACAATTCATCTGTGCATGTCATTAAGAACATTTTTTGCCCTTCTAATCTTTAATTGAAATCTGAAAATGCACTTTCGTTTATTTCAGTTAAATTGTCATATTACCTTTATCTTATGAATTGGGTGTGGCTAACATATTTAACCATGCCGCTCCAACTGTCAGTTTTGACAACAAACAGAAATGGTGAGGAGGAGAAGTCTGCTAGGTTGTAACAACTCCCCTAAACCATTTTTCCCATCTGAATGGATGTAGTAAAGTAGGCATTTCATTAAGATCGGGCAAATAGTTTGGGGACACCTTCTTCTCATCATTTCTGTCTGTTGTCAAAACTGACAATTGGAGGCGCGTAGTTAAGTATATTAGCCATGCCTAATTCCTAAGATTTCTTTGAGATATATATATATATATATATATATATATATATAATATGCAAATAAGACAACTTGTTCAGGTATTTGAACGATTAAATGTGGGGGTGAGTCTATTCAACAGAGATAAAAATAATACATGTTGATCAACATGACATAAGCAACTGATAACAAAGGAAACATCAGAGAATTGCATGGATGCAATCATTTGCATGGATGAACAAAAGCATTTGCAACATTTGCATTTGCAAAAGCATTTGTTCATAAAGAGAAACTGCTTTTCTGATGTGCACAAGTGACACAATGATGATCTGAAGATTGAACAGGGGTTTTGAGAATTTCAATTCTTATCTGAGAAATGGACCAAAGTGACTGAGAAAATCTGTAACAGAATTAACGTTTATTCATTAAATAAAATAACCACAATACCTAAAAAAAAAAAGCCAAAACACTGAAATAGCAGGTTATATATGAGAGCTCTTTGAAGAGAATAAGCAGCTTTAGCCTAATGCAAAAAAATAATTAGAAGTCATATCTGATAAGTATTTATTTTAGCAAAAGAAAAAATCTATATTTTGGACAGAATTCAGTGTAATTCATGTAAGACCTTATTCATTAGGATAGACAAGAGTGTATCAACACGAATGGCAGCTGTTGTTTTTGATCTAGTAGCGGCAAAACTACATGCTGAAAACTGTGAGTTTGTGTAAGGATGATTACCTACCTATCTCGCTCGCTATCCTTCAGCTTCGTCCATGATTTAGCAGGGGTCGCCACAGCAGAATGAACCGCCAATGATTCCAGCATTTGTTTTACACAGCATATACCTTTCCAGCTGCATCCCAGTACTGGGAAACACCCATACACATTCACACACAAACTACTGCAAATTTAGTTGAATTATTATTCGCCTACAATAACGTAATAGAGCATCGATGGATTAGCTCTTCAGTGTTTGAACACTCAAAACAGAACTGACACTGTTTCAATTTACTATAATCTTCTATGTGAAGCTGCTTTGACATTGTATCTACATTGTAAAAGCGTTATAGAAATAAAGATTAATTGAAATGAATTGAACGTGAGTAAATGTAATTCGTTACTTTTCACCTCTGGTTAATTTAACTAGGTCTGCTATCTGGGCTAAGACTTTAGAGAGTGACCTGATGTTTAGAAGCTTTAACTTAAAGAAATAAAATTCTATATATATTTAATTATTTGCTTTTTTTTCTGATTTGATCCTGACAAGATTTTTCTAGAACACTTCAATTTACTTCTCAATCTCATTATACAAGCAGGGTTCTTTCACATTTTTACCACTAAAATTCCATGACTTCCAGAACTTTCAAGTACGTTTTCATGACGTAATTTTTCATGTAATGTCTACATGTACACGGTAAATAGTAAGAAAAACAATGACGTTCAAATTTATTACAGCATATCATAGAACACACAACAATCTATTTTGTCAACAAATCTAAATTTGTTTTTATATCTATGTAAAATTGATTTTGATAATGCTTACACAGCACTAACAATGTGAGAGCAAGTTTTTGGCCAAGGACAGAAAATAAGTAAAGACAACTAACCTATATTCAAGTTAGGGCTGCATGATATATCATTTCAGCATCAATATCGCACTGTGTGAATCCGCAATAGTCACATCGCAGGATATGCAATGTTGGGATTATAGTTTAATATAGAGTTTAATCATAATGGAGTAAAAGTTGATCATCTGCATGAATTTTTAAAAGATAGTTCACCCAAAAATTACTTACCATTTTCATTACACCCTTCACTTGTTTCAAACATTTATGAGTTTTCTTTTTTTAAATGAACACAAAAATAATATAATTGAATAACTCCTGTAGTTTTGAAACAAGTGAATAGTAAATAGTGAGTACATTTTACTCTTTGAGTAAACTAAGGCCTGTGACTGTGTGAACATTTTTATATTTCACATTTAAAAACATCCAGCCACAAGAAATATTTGGTAAATTTAATAAAGATTAAATAATATACAGTGAAGACTGTGCAGTGTTGATTATTCAATATCTGTACCTGAATAGTGAATACCTGAAAACTATAATTCACTTTTATCTTTACTATATTTTATTTATCAATGTTTGTAATTTAATTAATTTTTAATTTTATATTAATAAAATTAATAATAAATTTTTTTTTTTATTTAATTTTAAACTATTTCCATGATTTTTCCAAAACTTTGTGGGTTTTTCCGTTTTCCAAAACTTTTAGACCTGGAAAATACCTTGTCAAAATTCCATGACTTTTCCAGGTTTTCCATGACTGTATAGACCTTTTTCTTGGCAGCTGCATGGAGGGCACCATAGCGACCAGCGTCTTCCAGTAGAATGTTTAGAACTTCTGTTTACAGTGTTTACAACTGGTACAGTAGTTTGCGCTCCGAACAACGAGTTACAATAGCGTTTTAAGTGGATTACGGAGTGTTTTTGTGACACACAACTTTGAAAAAGTGTGTTAAAGCCGTTCACTGTCAGATGTGGTTCAAGCGCAAGAAAAAAAACGTTCCCCTAGTTCACGTGTCTGCCGTCAGAAATACAGTGTGTGTGCGTGTTTCCCCGGCCTGTCAGCTGTTAGCTCAGCAGCTCTTCAACACACGCACACAATACTTCACTGCATCATAGTGCAAATCAGATTACTGGCATGAAACTTAGCAGGTGTGTAATGCAACTTACAAAAATGACCAATAAAAGTCCTTTACTGATACTCTGCTGGCTGATTTGCCGTTGATTCTAATCGTGAGCTGTTTATGTTTCATTTTGTGTGTTGTATCTACCACGGTTTGTGTTTTGCTGTCATTTCAAAACGTCACTTTTATTTTCACTTTGTCACAGTTATTAAATCAGTGTGTTAGTGGGACAGTACAGTAGGTTACGTGTGTGTCAAACATTTTGGTGAATTACATTTGTTTGGGTTGGCTATATATTTGAAAGAAAGAGAAACTGTTAACTAGCGATGACGAGGCTTCATTTAAACAGCACAAGATGCTGTCTGACAACGAGAGGAAAATGCCTCGCAGCAGTTGTTTTCCATCCTATTAGATCACTTTTTTTAAATGATCAGTCCAGGAGGTGGCACTGATCAACAGCAGTATTAGATCAAAGATGATAAAAGCAGGTAAAATAGATTAAAACAACCGTTTTAAAGCTGTCCGAATGCGACTGTTTACACCCTGCTGAAAAAAACAGCATATGCTGGTATGCTGGTTTTGCTGGTCTTGATGCTGGTTTTGCTGGTCTCAATGCTGGTCAGGACCAGCAATCAAGCCAGCATTGAGACCAGCAAAACCAGCATTGAAACCAGCAAGACCGGCATCAAAACATACCTTACCAGCATATGCTGGTTTTTTCAGCAGGGCACGCATCAGCTGCCAACTGGAAGTTCTTAGCATTCTCCTTACGCATACATGCAAAGCATAATGGGTAATTTTGCGTTCTAAGAAAAAGGTCTATATGAACCCTGTACAAGGAACTCAGTTTCTATAGGGTGAACCAGATATGGATTTCTGTGATTTAAGTGGTATGAGAAAGGGTCTATATCGAATCTTACCGTTAAGAAGCAAGTTGTAATTTTTTGAGAGTTGTAACTTTCATTCACCTGGTAAGATAACGCACTTCTCAGCGGAGCTTCTGTATCACTTTCATTTTCACATGAATTTCATGTTCCTAACTTTGATGTGCCACTAATAGGACATTTACTTGCAGGGAGCCCTGTTTCAGCACATGGACAGTTCAGAAAGTAATTTTAGTAAGGAAAGAAATGCAAAATACAATTGTAAATTTTAAAATTGAAAAACTGCAAAATCCATATGTGTATTGAACTGTGCAGGGAGTACTAAATGGTTAACTATTATATTGAGTATTGTGGCACCCCTATCGCTCAGTATTTTCCTATTTTTCTTCTGGTGAAAGACTTCTTTTTATCCATTTTTTTTAAAGTAATATAAATATCACTAACCTCTAAATATGTTTCCCCTAAATGGCTACAGAACAAACCACTGTTGTCCAATGACTATGTAAATTTATCTAACTTGCCCAGTTAAGCCACTCAATTGCACTTTAATCTGAATACTAGTATCTTGCAAAACAACTAGTAAAATATTATGTACTATCATCATGGCAATGACAAAATAATGAGATATTAAAACGGTAGTTTAAAAATGTGTTGGGGGAAAAAAAAACTTCTCTTAATTAAACCAAAATGTTTCGGATGTTTTCTTAGACAAACATTTTCTTTCCATTAGACTAAAAAAACAAGCCAAAACTCTCCAAATATGTATTAAAAAGTATTTTTCCCTCTAATGTCCTAAAGTAATAGTTCAATGCCTAAAATTTTATTCTCACTCATGTTTTTTCTACTGAACACAAAGAAAAATGTATTGAAAAATGTTGGACACATAGTAGGAAAAATATACTACAGAAGTATGCAGCTACCAATTTCCTGACCAAATATTTGTATATTGCTGCTCTCTGCTGATTATGGGTGCTTCTTTTATCCACATTTGCAAGTCGCTTTGGAGAAAATGAAGAGCAATATTAGAATAAAATATACATTAAAAAGCACCTAGTTTACCCCTTTTTTATGATTTAATATAAGTATTTTGTGTCTCCAGAATATGTCTACAAAGTTCCAGCTCAAAACACCCATAAGATTATTTATTATACCTTTCAGAACATTGAATTTTCTACTCTGAACAACCATGTAGCTGTTTTTGTGGTCTTTGCCTTTAATGCTAGTTCTCACCGCCCACTGTTCCCATGTGCCTGTCAGTGTACCTAAACTCAGCCTCCGCCTCGGCTGCGACAGACAAGTAGCAAGCAGGTCCCATGTAATGTTTGTGAGAAATACTAAGATCTTTCCCAGTGATTATTTGATGCATTTGTTGTGGAGTTAATTCAAGCCTTTCTGTGATGAGTCACGCACAAAGTCATTACTAACTTCACACACACATGCATCGAACTCACACACATACACGTTTAACTTAACACTGTTTTTGCACTGCAAATGTGACAGGACACACATTAATGTCTACTGCTGTATGGATATCTGTTTTGTTAATGTATAAAATAAACCTGATTTAACCTCCACAAACCAGGATTGAAGCGTCGTCTTTTACAATTGTTCTGACACGCGGCTGTGGTGATGAAGTAAAGCTGAAGTAAATCACTGTAATTCATTACAAACATGCACTGTTTAAAAAAGCTTTTAAACTTGTAAAACTCATTCTTGATCACATTTGATGATGATTGATGACCACAGCGAGCTCAACAAATCTTTTAATCCCAGTTGCTTTGCGCACGTCCTGTATTGTTGACATGATTATACGCATTACTATGGAGACGTATTAATACGTGGCTGTCAATCAATTCAGTGGGAGGGGAAACCGCACTTTTTTGTCAAGTTGCGGTCAGACTCAAAATGTGAGGGATTTGGATCCTATTTTTTTTATATCCCTCCAATATGACTGTGGACACACTATACTAGGGTTGGGCTATGTTGACCAATTTTGCATTGTACGATGTCTAATGTAAACATCGCAATGGACGATGGCATCATCTTCGTAGGCGGGGCAGGGGGTGGTTGTTGTTAAATATCAATCAATTTATAACTAATTAATTAATTGTAGCCTACTGTTTTCACTACCTGACCCACATGGTCTTTGCTTTACCCATAACTAAACCATAAATAAAGTTACACAAAAATTGCCACCTGTCAATCACTTTTTTCATTTAGTTTTAGAAACCTCTAAAGTTACTAATAATGGCACATCTTATTAGTGATCATGTGCTGAATGTTAATCTACCATTTATACTTTTCCAAGAGTGGATAAAAGACTTTCGTGGCTTCAAATCCGCTATGAAAATAACTAAAGCCATCCACTGTAAAGTCTGTGGGACGGGGTTTGCAGGTTACAGCGTTTGCCACTGAATCTACACATTTTAAGCACAAGAGGTACTGTATAATCCTTCATTTAATCCTCACGATGCTGTCAGCCGTGCAAGCGGCAACTACAGTATGTGTAAAACTTAACACAGCTCATGAAAAGACCGTTATTGCTATTAAGATGGGGCGATGGATCAGCATGCCGGCTCAGCCTTGTGAAGTTTATCAGCCATCATGATGGACGATGGCTTCGTCTATCGGCCCAACCCTACACAGTTTTGTCCAAACAGCTTACAAAAGAATATTTTCATCATAGGTGCCCTTTAATTATTCCTATATTGACTTCTTCTAAACTTGCCAGATGTCTAACACTTTAAGGTGCCTCCTGTGCTAGATTGTCCAGAGCCATTCCATGAAAGCGTAGAAAATGCCATCCTTCCTTAGCAGTGAGGTCCTCGGCACCTTTAGCCATATAAAAGTCAAGAGAGGGTTTGTTCCAGTCAAGAACAGAGAACTGCAAACGTGAACAAAGCTGGTCTTTGGCCTCCTAGATAGATAAAAAATAAAATAAAAAATTAATTCTTTACATTAACAACAATACCATCACACCCCCTCCCTCTCTGTCTTTATCTATATATGGATTGTTGAGGTGATATTTTATTTCACTGTCACAAAAAGTTTTGACATTCACTATCAGAAAAATGAATATAATTAGTATTGACATCATTAAAAATGCAATAAATGGTTAAACATTATGAAATTTGCTTTGTTGTTAAATCTCAAAACTGTCCTATGGTGTGACTCTCAAGCATAGTTCAAATAAATTACAGCTGGAAAAAAATGTAGAATTATTAATAAACACCTCAGGCTTAATTTTAGTAATTGGCAATTTATGTGTCATCCAAATATATTTCTAAAAACACAGGAACTTGATACATTTGTCACTGAAAACCATGTCCACTGGTGTGACACTATAAATCAACAAATTGTATATTGGCAATTCCACAGAAAACTTAAATTAGTTGAAGGACCCTATTTAAAATCATGTGACAAAAGCCCCCTGTGAAACCCATGAAGTGCATCTGTCTTAGATTTCTTCACATAATTAATTAATTTATTTACATGTTTAATTAGCCTTGTATGAACCAATGATAAAACCACCATACATTTTAAGGCATTAATAATTTTTGTGTAGTGTCAGATAAAACTTCCTCTCAGGTCCTTAAATCACAAAAACCTCAATGTCTAAAAATTCTCATAAAAGGACTTCATCAGTATCTGTTCTAATTACAATTACCATAAAAAATAATCAAGACTCAGTAACCTTCTTTGACCCTATTTGTGGATTTTATATGGCCCCATGACCCTGCCAAGTATTCTGCTCACTTACACAGGTATAATATGATTTATTTAACTACTTGCATAAAACAAAATAAATACTGTACAAACCACACTCTGACATCATCCCAACATACCCACAGTTATAGTTGTGCAATTTATTAAATCAACTTTTTAATTGACTATAATATACACAAGCAGAAAGAAGGAATAAAGTGAGTAATATTTTATACTTGAAACTTAAAAAATTGCCACAATTTAGTAAAAATGGTTCAAAATTCAAATTTTAAGCTTTTTTTTGACAAAATTGAAGCCTATTAACAAATAGTGCAACACTTCATATTTAAATGGCACTGGGGTAAAAAATTGCAGTTGTATTTATTTACATTTATTATTTTTGGTAAATGAGGAAGAACTATTAAAACTCCAAAAAAAAAAAAACAATTTATGAAGTTAGCATTAACACAGGAAAAAATTCCTCCCAAAAAACTAAAAACAACAGAAATGTCTATAAGTATACAAAAGGGTTAACCTATGTGGATATCTATAAAAAAGTTCCTTAAAGGGTTAAAAGGACACAAAAAGGACATAAAACATCACATAAGAATAAGAATATAATTTTCTACAAATTTTTTTCCCACAAGAATCAGTTCTAATAAAAACTACCAAACATTTATTAATTTTCAGAATTATAAACCATTAATGGCTAATTTGTTTACAAAAATTAGAGATCTTTTTTATGGAAAAAAGTTATTTTCAACATGCTAAGCAAAAAAATTAATAAAATTAATGTTGTTGATTAGTCTTGGCTATATCAATGATCAACAACACCATTCATATTTTTATGTAATGTTACATTAAATAAAAAAAACATTTTCAAAAACAATATTAGATAATATATTTATAATTCATTCATTTTCTTTTCGGCTTAGTCCCTTTATTAATCTGGGGTCGCCACAGTGGAATGAACCACCAACTTATCCAGCACATGTTTTTACGCAGCAAATGCCCTTCCAGCCGCAACCCATCTCTGGGAAACATCCATACACACTCATTCACATACATTACGGACAATTTAGCCTACCCAATTCACATGTACTGCATGTGTTTGGATTGTGGGGGAAACCCACGCGAATGCAGGGAGAACATGCAAACTCCACAGAGAAACGTCAACTGACCCAACTGACTACCTACTGCGCCACTGCGTCACCCATATATATATATTTTTAAATGGAAAAAAATAACTTTTTTAATAAAATAAAATAAAATCAATAAATGTTTGGTTATTATGATTAAAACTGATGCTGGTGAAACCATTGATGTCAGTTGAAGTAGAAAAAAAAAATACTGGTTTGGCATGCAATGGGTGCTCACTGTCAGTGACCGTAATACAGCTCTACAGCGCCCTCTGTTATAATATTTCTTGCAAGTTATATAAAAAAAATCACTTCAGCATCAGGTATTTATAGGTTTGGCTGTAAGAACACATGAGTAAACTCAGACAGTACTGTAAAATGTACCAGACAAAAATAAATAAATAAATAAAATAAAGAATAAAATCTGCAGTTTGTTTAGCTAAAAAACAAAAATAGGCGTACATGGGCTTCTGAACTTCATCAAAATCAAACTCACATTTATCTCTGTACAACAACAAATACCAAATTAAAAAGTGCAATCAAGAAATAAAACAGTGTTCGAATGAAAAAGGAAAAAACATGAATCAGGACTCTTATCCATAGTTGTACATGGCTGTATGACCCTGACAGTGGTGTGACTCATTTAAATGAGGGAGAGATTACCAGTAAAATATATATTTTTTTCTTCAATCTATTACACAAACATAAAAATTTGAGAACACACATTCAAACCGCACTCTGACATCCATACCAACACACAATTATAGCTGCATAATTTATCCAATCAACTCTGTAACAGAATATAATATGCATAAAAAATGAATGCCTAATAACAAATATTACATCATGTTATATAGTTTAATGGCATTGGAGTGAAAAATTGCAGATGTGATGTTTTATAAAAAAATTTCGGGAGGAGCACGGTCAGTCTTTGACGAGGCTAATTCATCAAACACAATTATTCTATTATCCAATCAGCACACGACCAAACCCCTATAAATAGTCAAACAGGTCATACCTCCGTTTTCTCTTGACTTCAGCATTGGCACATCTAATTGCAGTAACCATGTCCAAATAGCAAACTTCCATGTGGATGACACGCCTTCTCCAGCAACTCCAAGCCGACGTCCAGCGCATCAGCACTCGGCAGAGCATATCAACAGAGGCCACGGTCTTAACTCAGGCCCGCCGTCCTTCCAGCAATGCCGCCGCTCCTCCAGTCGCCGAGAACAAGCTTCCATCCGGCCACAGCAAAGCCTGCAGCAAACCTGAGCTGCGCCCCAGATTCTGCAACCGCTGGGACAGATCAATTGAGTGTCAGCCCGCCGCTTTACACGGCGAAGCACCGACCATTGGGCAATAGCATGAGCTCGTCTCCGATACGACAGCGTGAGCTCGTCTCTGGCACGCACGCATGAGCTCGTCTCCGCATCGACAGTGAGCTCGTCTCTGGCACGACAGCGTGAGCTCGTCTCCGCCACGACAGCGTGAGCACGTCTCTGCTAAGACTCTGTCCATCCCCCTCGCATGGAGCATTTCCACTAACTTACAGCGGGAATCTGCGTTAGTACAGCCAGCAACGCCACTGCTTTCGTGGCGCGTCAAATTTAGGAATAACAAGCCTATTCTTCCCTTGTGTTGTTTGCAGATTAACCAGGTAAAACTACTTGTATATACATTAATAATATGTGCACTGTTTTAGGGTTGCATCAATTCAATGAATTCAGTTAATCTTTATTTCTATAGCGTCTGTTGTGTACTACTTCGACATAAGATGCAAACACTACAGTTAACACCTGCATAGTGCAGGACAAGGCAGTCTAGAGCAATCGATTGCTGATTACAACACCGTGTATAGACTATATCCCACAGCAGATAGATTTATTGTCTAAATGGATAAATATGGATAAACCTAAAGATGCTATTAACGTATACACAGACATAATCTTTGTTCTGAAAGCAGAACAATAAATAAATTGCGTAAAAATAAGTAAACAAAAGAAAGAAAATGATAAATAAGACATATATATATATATATATATATATATAAAAATTGATTAATTTAAAAAGGAAATATAAAATAATAATAATAACACCAAGCTGATAAGCAATTTCAGCTTAGAAATCCTCCAGTTCAGAATCATTCAGAATCACAGGTCTAGCTTACCCCATCTACTTTCATAGCGATTGGCTGTGGACTTGCAATTTCACTTGATATAAATCAAGGAACACCTTTCAAAGCCTTTGGCTACTCCTCACTGCTCCCTTTGCACTACTTTTAGTCTATCATTGAAGTTTTCAATAGAAATTAATCGGAAACGTCAGTGGAAATGCATCATCAGTCGAGAGGGGTCTGGATGCAGACCTGGTGCAGTGCAATCTGAGCTGCATCCAATGCTTTTTAATGCGCTCACCTAACCCCACCCCTAACCCTATTCGTCACAGTGACGTCACTCATTCCACTGAGTGTATTGTGTCTGACATTGCATCACTGGGTGATGCAATCTCAGCTTGCATCATAAAGGCTGCATCCAGATACTATTGCATCAGTCCCCTTTTACTATTCCAACTCCTAAGCGTCATCTAATCCTCATTCCTCAATCCCTCACTATCGATCCCACTGTAGATACACACCTTATAACGCACCACTGCTAGTGCAGTAACCGCTCCTACTGGAGACGCACACCTTATTATTATGCATCACTGCAAGCGCAGTGACCACTCCTACGGGAGACGCACACCTTATTATCATACACCACTGCAAGTGCAGTGACTGCTCCCACGGGAGACGCACACCTTATTATTATGCACCACTGCTAGTGCAGTGACTGCTCCTACGGGAGATGCACATCTTATTATGCACCA
>CAIGQZ010032318.1:16969330-16989273 GCA_903798205.1 Danio tinwini
GCACCACTGCAAGTGCAGTGACTGCTCCTACGGGAGACGCACACCTTTTTATCATGCACCACTGCTAGCGCAGCGACTGCTTCTACAGGAGACGCACACCTTTTTATCATGGACCACTGCTAGCGCAGTGACTGCTCCTACGGGAGATGCACACCTTATTATGCACCACTGCTAGTGCAGTGACCGCTCCCACTGGAGACGCACACCTTATTATCATACACCACTGCAAGTGCAGTGACTGCTCCTACAGGAGATGCACACCTTATTATTATACACCACTGCAAGTGCAGTGACTGCTCCTACAGGAGACGCACACCTTATTTTTATACATTACCGCAAGTGCAGTGATTACTCCTACGGGAGACACAAACATTATTATGCACCACCGCACGTGCAGTGCCTGCTCCTACGGGAGATGCACACCTTATTATTATGCACCACTGCTAGTGCAGTGACCGCTCCATAAGGAGATGCTCACCTTATTATTATGCACCACTGCTAGCGCAGTGACCGCTCCTACGGGAGACGCACAACCTATTATTATGCACCACTGCTAGCGCAGTGACCGCTCCTACTGGAGACGCACACCTTATTATCATGCACCACTGCTAGCGCATTGATTGTTTCTACGGAAGATGTACACCTTATTATTATACACCACTGCTAGCGCAGTGACCGCTCCTACGGGAGAACCACACCTTATTATTGCGCCACTGTTAGCACAGGTGACAGCTCTCAACGGAGACCTACACCTTATTATGCACCACTGCTAAGTACTATTAGATCACTGCCTCAGCATTGACCGCTCCCATTGGAGTTTACATTTAGTTCCAATCATTATAGATATAGAAGTCATATCACACCACCGCAGATTACTGCCTCAGCAGTGGCTGCTCCTTCTGGAGTTCACACTTATATAAAGGCTGACTAGACCGCGGTATTCTGCTCCGATCGCAGCCAAGATAAGAACATTGATTGTTGGAGATCCAATAATCAAACATTTTAGAAGCAGAGCAACAATGACATACTGCTTCCCTCATGCAACAGTTTCTGATATAAACAAAGAGCTTAAGAACATATTAAGGAAACATGAGAATGCAAAACGGATTATCATCCATGTGGGTTAAAATTATATACGGAAGGAACAGTCAGAACTGCTCAAGAAAGATTTTTGTGAGCTCTTGGAAACAGTTAAAAGATTGAAGATTCAGCCATTCATCAGTGGACCACTCCCTGCAAGAGGGACAAATATGTTTTCACGGCTTCTTGGACTAAATGTATGGCTGCAGAAAACATGTAACAGGAAAGGATTTTATTGACAACTTCAATCTCTTCTGGAACCAAAGACAACCGTTTACATCAGACGGCCTTCATCCAAACAAACTTGGTGCAAAAGTGCTGAAGGACAACATCTATTTCTCCCTTCATCATCCATCGGTTGTGTGTGCCACTGAACTCAACCCAAATGGCACACACACACCTAGCAAATGTCTGGATGAACACAGGATTTTCCTGAGTGGACTTGTGGCTGACGCATCCCACAAGGACAGCGATAACACCACGCAGACACAGCAACCACTGATAACGGACAAACTGCTGTCTGAGCCCTGCACACAGAGTTTAACACAGAAAGACTGTGATGCACCAAAACAACACCAACTCTTAGCACTCATGGATGATCTCCAGGAAAACAGCCAGGTCAACATATTTCAACAGCCAGAAACCCCAGACCCACAGCCTCAGTCACCAGACACATTCTCACTGTCACCTTGCTTGCCTCTCTTGAATTTTTCAAAAAAGATGGAGGAACTGGTGTTTGCTGGAACTAAACTCTCACACTCCATTGCCGCAAGCCCCCAGTTAGCAACCAAAAGTCAGCCAGCCTCACACCCATCTCTGAGCCCACCTCGCCCTACACCAAGGAGAGGCCTCAGGTCTTTGCGACAGCGGCAGGTCCCAAAAAACACCTCATCTTCAGCTGGTGAACTTAAAAGCTGCCATTGATGTGTCCCGGGTGCCTGCTTAGATAACAGTGTCTTTATCAGATGTTTACAGAACAAGCAGGAACCCAGTGTGCCTGTAGCTTTCTCTTCGCAGATATGTGTTGTATTATGTGACAGAAAACCGAAGATTTCTTCAGGCCGTATAGCAAATCATTCAAATTTGGTGTCTATTAAATGTAATTCTGAGACTACTGTAAGGAAAACAGCTAAAACTGTTAAGTTAGCACTTTTAAACATCCGATCACTTAACGATAAGTCACTTTTAGTCAATGATTTTATCAGCACAAATTGCCTTGATTTTATGCTTCTAAATGAAACTTGGCTAGATGACAGTTGTAGCGCAGCAGTTCTGAATGAAACAGCTTCTTTAAACTTTGATTATTTGAGTGTTTGCAGAGGTAATAATAGAGGTGGAGGCATCGCTGCCCTGTTTAAAGATGTCTATGAGTGTAAACAAGTGTCATTTGGTGACTATTTGTCCTTTGAATATCTGAGTATAGCACTAAAAGGTGCTCCATGCATGTTACTGATCTTTATCTACAGACCTCCAAAATATTCTCCAACTTTTATTGATGATTTTACAGAGCTGTTATCAATAGTAACCTCTGAGTTTGACTATTTTACTAATGCTGGGGATTTTAATATTCACATTGATATCCAGAAATCAATGCTGTAAAATACCTTATGACTGTTTTTAACACTTTTGATCTGACTTAGCATGTTCAAGGACCCACACACAATCGTGGACACACTCTTGATCAACTTATAACTAAGGGTCTACACATTTAATTGACTGTTGTTAAGGATGTTGCACTATCTGATCATTTCTGTATTTTCTTATACAGTGTGTATGTATTTTCTTATAACTCCAGCCATTGAAGACAGATCTGTCTCTGTCAGAAAAAGATGCATAAATGAGAACACTAGTGAGCAGTTTATGAAGGCCATATCAATAGCACCAAGCATATCTGCAGACTCTGTTAATTCTCTCCTTGATTTGTTTAACTCTAAAGTTCAGAATGCAATAAATGACATTGCTCCTGTTAAATTCAGGAAGAGAACTGGCAGACTGAAAGGACCTTGGTCAAGGTCAACATTGGTAAAGATGATGAAAAGACAGTGCAGAAAAGCTGAGCGTATGTGGAGAAAGACGAAACTAGTAATCCATTATAATATCTATAAAGACAGCCTTAATGCTTTTAATGTGGAACTAAACACTGCTAGGCAGACTTACTTTTCAACCCTTATAAACAGCAACTTAAATAATGCGCATACACTTTTTGCAACGGTAGAGAGACTCACAAACCCCCCCAGTCGGATTCCCAGTGAACTACTCTCGGAAAGTAAATGTAATGAGTTTGCTCATTTCTTTACTGATAAGATCAATAATATCAGAAAGGCAATCAGCTCATCCAATCAGCCAAGTTGTGTCGACGTCAGACAAGCTCAACCACAACTTAAGAAATCAGACATTATGTCTGATTTCATGGCAATTAATGGTAAAATCTTAGAAGAGATTGTGCAAATTATGAAAACATCAACCTGCAGTCTTGACACTCCCCACATCATTCTTCAAAATGGTGTTTAACTGTCTAGAAATGGATCTCCTAAAAGTGGTAAATGCTTCACTTCTCTCAGGGATTTTTCCAAACTCACTTAAAACTGCAGTTGTTAAACCCCTCTTGAAAAAGAGCAACCTGGATAACACACTATTGAGCAGTTACAGGCCAATCTCAAATCTCCCTTTCATTGGAAAAATCATTGAAAAAGTTGTTTTCAACCAGGTTAACACGTTCTTAAACTCCAAGGGGTGTTTAGACAATTTTCCATCTTGTTTCAGAGCACATCACAGTACAGAGAGCGCTCTTATAAAGATAATCAATGATATCTGCCTAAATACAAATTCAGGCAAACTAACAGTGCTGGTATTGCTCAATCTAAGTGCGGCATTTGACACTCGATCACAGCATACTTCTGGATAGGCTGGAAAACTGGGCTGGGCTGTCTGGGACGGTCCTCAAATGGTTCAGATCTTATCTTGAAGGGAGAGGTTACTATGTCAGTATAGGTGACCATAGGTCGAGGTGGACACCCATGACATGTGGAGTCCCACAAGGCTCAATTCTGGCACCTCTCCTGTTCAACCTTTATATGCTCCCTCTGAGCCTGAGAATGAGAAGGAACCAAATCTCCTACCACAGCTATGCTGATGACACTCAGATCTACTTAGCCTTACTGCCTAATGACTACAGCCCTGTTGACACCCTCTGCCAATGCATTGATGAAATGAACAATTGGATGTGCCAAAACTTTCTTCAGTTAAACAAAGAGAAAACTGAAGTCATTGCGTTTGGGAACAGAGATGAGGTTCTCAAGGTGAATGCGTACCTTGGCACTAAGGGTCAAACAACAAAAAAATAAGGTCAAGAATCTTGGTGTGACTCTGGAGTCAGATCTGAATTTCAATAGTCATGTCAAAGCAGTTAGTAAATCAGCATACTATCATCTCAAAAACATTGCAAGAATCAGATGCTTTGTTTCCAGTGAAGACTTAGAGAAACTTGTTCATGCTTTTATCAGCAGTAGGGTGGATTACTGTAATGGCCTCCTCACGGGCCTTCCCAAAAAGACAGACAGTTGCAGCTCATCCAGAATGCTGCGGCCAGGATTCTGACCAGAACCAGGAAATCAGAGCACATCACAACTGTCTTCAGGTCTTTACACTGGCTCCCAATTACATTCAGAATAGATTTTAAAGTATTATTACTTGTCTATAAATCACTAAATGGCCTAGGACCTCAATACATTACAGATATGCTCACTGAATACAAACCTAATAGAACACTCAGATCTCTAGGATCATATAAACTAGAAATTCCAAGAGTTCAGTCAAAGCAGGGTGAATCGGCTTTCAGTTACTATGCCCCTCGCTGCTGGAATCAGCTTGCAGAAATGATCAGATGTGCTCCAACATTAGACACATTTAAATCCAGACTGAAAACACATCTGTTTAGCTGTGCCTTTACTGAATGAGCACTTTGCTACGTCCGACAGATCGCACTATTGTTCTTTTCTTTTTATTCTTTTATAACCCATTTAACACATTTTTATCTGTTTTTAATCATTCTTATTATTTGCTTTTTTAAATTTCTTACACTTGTCTTTTTATTCTTGTTTATGTAAAGCACTTTGAATTGCCACTGTGTATGAAATGTGCTATATAAATAAACTTGCCTTGCCTTATTTCATCTCTGCCAAGCATTAACAGCTCCCAAAGGAGTCCCATCTACATCACTGCACAGTAGTGTCCGCTCCCACCGGAGCCATGTTTCTCTCCTTCCCAATGCCGTACAGCACCCCTCCAAATTTACAAGTCTAGCAAATCCTTCTGTAAATTGCATCTTTGGGCAGCGTTCTGGAGCCAGGCTAGACACTGCGCTCGGACCCGATCTCTCTATCCTGATAAGGGGAATAACACGAGTTAGGGTGTCTTCCCAAGCTCAGAGCCCTCTTCCCGGACAGCACGCCAAATACGCATATTTTATTCAGTCAAATATCTGTACGTGTAAACTCATGAATTAATGGTTTTCTACGGCATGGCAATGTGACTTCTATGGCATTACTGTGCTGCATAAGTGGCAACGTATCTGCATCTAAAGTTGAATTAGATAATAAATGCATTTACATAAAGTGGCAAAATTTTATGTGATTCAATTCAAACATAACGTTCTGATCACAGAGGTGATAGACAAAATGATAGTTGGATTCTAAAAATGCCAGCGGGTGGCAGCAAGTAATTATATTACTAAACTTCATTTGTTTAACCAATTCGTTAGAATTAATGATACGTTCAGTAAGTTTTGCTTGCTTGCTTCAGTAAGTATTGAATTTATGGTTGTTGCATATTTATTAGGCCTACACTGAAGTTGAGTCTGCTGGTCACTACAAATTAATTTGTTCCGCTCTGTGCAATGTGACAGTCTTACCACTGATTATGAGAGCTTGTTAGCAAAATAAAACAGATAACATGCTAAGATGGCAAAGTATAATATAAAATAATATTTTAAGGCAATAACAGGTTGCTAAATTAATGCCTAGACAGAAGTCCATAAATTGAGATGTTATTCTGCTGCACAATCTGAGGAACAACTGATGATGGCATGGTTTAATGTATGGTTGACCAATCAGTGGAGAGGGGAATGTATAATTACCAGACACACAGAGAAGTAATTTTAAAACTGTTCATTCATTTTGGTTTTATTGAATATTTATTTTGTGTTGTAAAAAACAAAATGTCACGAAAACTAAAATAAATATAAAAAAAAAATTATGTTCATGAGAAGGTTCAAATTTGGCATAAATGAATCATTTGTTCATTTTCTGTTTTGAAAACAAAAACGAAAAAACTATTATACAGACTGACTCACAGGGAAGGCTTGTGTGTGTACTAGGGATGCACTGAAATGAAAGTGGTGAGACACAAGGGTGGAGGAAGGCCCATATAGGCAATTAGGCTGATGGCAGATAGTCATCTCAGCTGAAGGATGGAGTATACTGCCGACCATTGATGGCTGATAGTCAGTGAGCTGAGCAGGACACAGGTAAGACGCTGAGGCACCACACAGACATATGGCTACACATAAAATAATAACCTGGCAAAGAGGCAGGGAACACAGAGGCATATATTGAGATGCTAATTAGCTAAGAGTGATAGCAGGTGCCTCAGCCATGATTGCAAACAGGGAGAATCTACAGCTGTGAGAGAAAAAGGCTCCAAAATTGAAAAGAAAGAAATCAAACCTGGCCCATGACAGAAGGACTCCAAAATGATGAGTAATAAGATTCACTGGTGTGATGAGACCAAAATAAAACTTTTTGACCTTAATTCTAAGCGGTATGTGCAGTCGCAATGAAGTGCAGAGAATCTGAATAGGTTGAACAGACACAGCGCAGGCATGCTGTTTCAGACAATACATGCAGGTCACGGTTTCTGTCTGTGCCATCACAACATAGGCCCTACTGTTTCGGCTGTGTTGTTTTGGTGATAAAAATCTTTCGGCCAAAATCGAAAATGGACCAACAGTGCCAAAAATGATCAGTGGTCGAATATTTGGTGTATCCCTAGTGTGTACCTCAACAAAAATAGTGTAAAAATACTGTGGTAGTGACAAAACACTGTTCATCGCTGGTGGAGTTTATGTTTGTAAAATGACGACTGTTCCCCTTCATTGGAACTCCAATGTGTGTCTGACACCAGACATATGGGAGTACGTCAGAGGGCCAATCACTCTGAAGAGTAAGAAAACGGGCCAATGGATGCCAAATGAATTGGCAAAGCTCAACTCCACAGCTTACAGTGATTAGCCATTAATGGGGTATATTAGCTGCCGGCTGAGGAGCAAGCACTAGAATTTAGGTCATCCTCAGGGATGGCCGCATTCTCATAAGATGGCACTGGGGACATGATGTTGATCGCTGCATCGAAGGGCAGGCTGACATTCTGCGATGAAGACCTGGACCCCCTGCCACCCTCCGGGGATGTCAGCGAGGTCTTGGATTTGGACTCGGACATGTTGGCTGTGTTATCCCGGGCTGCTTCGGACATAGGACTGGAGGTGGCTTGTCCCCCAGTACCACGGCCGGACCACTTAGATGGGCGTTATGTGTGGGCTAAGAACAAGCCCCCTGTCCCCTTCTTCCTGGAGGTACAAAGTGAACTCACGCAGGCATGAAGGGCACATTTTTCCACCCGGTCCTCGTGTGCTCCCTCTCTCACCACCCTTAATGGTGGACCAGCTAGGGGATATGAGGCGATTCCTCAAATGTAGCATGCTATTGCGGTCAATATTTGCCTGCAAGGCGCCCCCACCCGGAGGGATCCACCCAAACTCTCTTCCAAAGCATGTAGGGTTATCTCAGTCTCTCACAACTAGAGCCTACACCACTGCAGGCCAGGCTGCATCTACTCTGCATGCTATGGCCACCTATCAACGCTACCAAGCAGAAAAGCTGGCTGAGCTGCAGGAGGGTGGTTCTTCCTCAGGGCTTATGCATGAATTCCACACGGCAACCGATTATGCTCTCATGACCACCAAATCATCTGCTTGTGCCCTGGGGAAGACGATGGCCACACTAGTGGTCCAGGAGCGCCACCTCTGGCTAAACCTGGCTGATATGAGAGACGTTGACAAAGCTCACTTTCCTAACGCTCCCATATTCCAAGCTGGCCTGTTTGGTGACACTGTCAGAGACTTTACATTCACTAAGTTCCCCCATGACAATAACCACCAGGAATATAAAAACACTGTTTTATTAAAAGGGGCACACTTAGAAAGGCATGAGTAACACCTGCATTTTGGTCTCTCCTTTATTCAAAGGATTCTGGTATGTGTGTGGAAAACAAAGGTTCTTTGAAAGTCCTTTTGTTCTGCTCGAGTTTGTGGCCAAGTTAAGTGATACTTGAGGCGCGATCTTTAACTGAGTTTATACTTGCCGGATAATAAGAAAAAGTGGACACAGGAGAGACACGAGTACAGAAAAAGAGTTTTCTCTGGAGAAAACTTTTGGCCGGAGACCAAGTGTTGTTTTTGGCCTGAGACCAAGTGTTGTTTTGGTCACACATATTTTTAACTGACTGACCAATGGCCCCAGGGTTATGTTTGCGTGGGAAATTTTCTTTGTCTCTGGGTCGCTCATATTCATAATGAGGATCCACCCTGAAGAGACAGATAAACTTTAACCCACAGCAATAAAGAATGTAAGCTGTATAAGTTATTATCATGCATTCTGCATTATGGGTGGTGAAATAAAAGTGCAATGATACCAAACATGACACTTTAAATACACATTAAGCAGGATCTATGCATTCCTACATTATATAACACCATAAGAGGTGTATTGGTGCATACATAATAGCAGGGGTTAAAGTAAAAAAAAAAACCTGAGCCTGAACTTTTTTGGGGGGATGGGGGTGGGTGTTTAAAGTGCTTAAATAACAAAGTGCTCAACGTGCTAAAGAACTGAACTGCTAAACTGAAGATTAGAAGTAAAATCAAGGCCATTATCACTTATTTTTTTCTTTTTTTCTAGGTTGTAAGCAAAGCCCTGCAAACTCTTTCTTTTGAAGACATTTGGACCAATCCTGTTTTTTCTTCCCTCAAATAATATCAGGCTACCTCAAATCGATCGCTCTACAGGAAAAATGCATTTAATGAATGCTTCACTGTTATTATTATTTTACACAACCTCTGTCAACATTTTTAATAAAATTCATTAGATTAAAGATTATGTCTTATGATTATGACTTATTTCCTCCGTCTCACTCGTGATTCATGTGTGCGCGCTGCGTGTGATGAAAGACACGCTTGATGTAACACGATTTTTCCGCTCAAGCACACTGCACGCAAAGGCAAAACGCGAGGCACGCAGGGCGCATAAGCAGCTTGTAAAAAACTCACGGCCGTTAGTAATCCATTCAACAGATGCCCCTCTCAACGCAAAAAGCGTGTTCGCTGTGATCGGTCACTTATGCAGCCAAACGTTAAAAATACATAAAATAGTATTTTTAATCGTTTAACTGATACCATTAATCTGTTACAAACGCAGCCTTTCGGTTTAAGGTTAATCGATTATTTTGAGCATCCCTAATTAAAGGCTCTAAAACAGTGGTCTTCAAACTTTTCACCAAGTACCACCTCAGACAAAAATTGTCTCTCGAAGTACCACCATAATGACCAGTATTGAAAGACAGTAGCATATTATTGTCAACCACTTTAAACATTATAAATAGTTTGAACATTAACTGTGCTTGCAGACAAAAACAAAGCAAATAAAACTTCACTATTTAAATTAGAATGTGCTTTTGAAGGTTAATTAAAAATGGCTGTTTTTTAAAAGTAAAAATAAAACTGCCGTACTTGTAAAGTATTAATGCAAAGCTTATTCATCAAAACCTGGAAATGTTGCTTGGACCTGATAAATATAGGCTATATATATATTTATTTATTTATTTATTTTTATTTATTTTTTTTATAAAATTTGAAAGTTTTGCATGTACATATGACATTTTTGTATATCTTTGAAATCTAAACTTGTATTTTAAATATATGATTTGGAATTACTTAAATTAGAAATTAGATCTGCTGCATTTGATTTACAGTAGGCATGGCCATTGCTAGGCCTATTTTAGGGGGGCTGTAGCCCCTATATTTCTACTCAGCCCCCCTAAAACTTTTGTGATTAGCTCACAAGCTGTACACTAAATTATCTCCTCAGTCCCCTTTAAATTTGATATGAAAACGACAGCAGAATTCGGCTCCAGGTATAATATCTGCTTATTTGCAGTTATTTGATATAGATAATCTTGTATCACCGTCCTGCAACCCAATGTCATGGAGGAGCAGTCAGGTTTTCTCTGAGTTCACCTGATCAGCACAACTGTTTCCTCCAGCGAAAAATGTAACTCTTAACGAACATTTAGCTATTTTTATTTGAAAATGACCTACCAATATAAAACACTTTACAGTTTGTGTGGCATTAACTATACCATACTGCACAGAAAGGATTAAACACTTAAAAATGTTTGAACATTCACATATTTCAAGAGTGTATTTTTAAGGATTAAACACACTGACAGAAACACTTAGAGAATGTGCTCATTTTAACTGTCACTGAGTCACTAACAGAGATAGAAACATCAAGTGTTGTCTAGTATTAAAAAATAGCTTTTTATTTATTATTGTCATTCAGATCGTGAAATATGTGAATTAGCCTGTAAGTTTAGAAATATATATTTATATGTGTGTCATTTTATTAGAAAAGTGGCAGTTTATTTATTTAATACATGGAAACAAAAAAATGCACTTGATTATAAAAATGTTTTTTACTACTGTAAACAGGTGGGTTGAGCCTATTTGGCTTATTCAGAACTCAAATGGTTTTGCCTGTCTATGTAATACAGTGGAATACTAGTATACAACCCATATTAAACAAACATTTTTAAGTGTATTACTATTAAATTACTACTTATAAATGCAATATTAGGCTTCATATATAAATATATTATTTATTTATTTTAATTTTTTTACCTTAGCTGAGCCCCCCTAAAATGAATATCCTAAAATCGCCCCTGACAGTAGGCCTATGTGTGTCAGAAAAGCGAGTGAATAAATGCATACAGTGCTTTACCAATTCATATGTGTGGTATTTCTTCGATCTGGTGCGAATGAGATCACATAAGTGAACAGTGAAGTTCGCGTTAACCGTGCACCGGCCACTGTTTTCAAGCAGACTCGGATACGGTTTGCGGTTCCTCCATCTGTGCACATGAAGAATAACTTTAATTATATTTTACCTTTAAGCTTCAAGGATGGCAAAGTTGCTTGAATCTACGTGAAACGTTGAACACAACAGCACCGGTCGGCTGAAGGGCTTCTCTAGCGCGCGTGTATCTGTAAGCAACGTGCGCATCTTCCTCTGGCTCTGCGCCAAGCAGACTGATTTTTAACATCTGATGACGCGATGCACTAAAGCAAACATTAAAAAGCATACTAGCATAATCGTACACTTTAGGGAACAGCCAATGCTGTCTGATCACATGAGTCTCAGTGTTATTGTACGCGTTAAAGGGTTAAAGGTGTGTTCATTTTATTCTTTTATTATTATATTATAGAACTACTGCTCTAAAATATTTTTTTTCCTCCACGGCCTCACACCAGAGATCCGGCACGGTGCCGGAATACTTTAAGCCCCGTATTAGTGTAATAGACGATGCCATCGTTGATGGCAGATAAACTTTACAATGCTGAGCTGGCATCGCGATCCATCGACCCGCCCACATTTATATTGATATTTTTTTATATGATAATTATGCAATGTTGGCTATTTAATTTTTTTGATCCGATCAATTTAATTATTGCCTCAATAAACTGTTAAAAGCTTATGCATATAATTATTTTTAAAGAACACATAGTTTTTTTTATTTTTGAGCTGAGTTTAAGGGTATTTGAATGGCACTTTTCACAATAAACCAGAGCAAAGTATGCAGAAGTAGCTCCACCCACTCCTAAAATGCATCATGACAATTTGAAAAACGGGGCTTGTGTGAGTGCGTCATAATGACAGTGTGTTATTACTGTCTAATTGTCAAAATAAAGAGCTCAACATGCTAACGAGAGTGTTTCTATCAACTATCAGAAGCCAGTCAAAAAAAAACTGAATGCTAAATTTTTCTAACAATCAACCAATAATGGCATAAAGACCACCTTTAGATGATTGATAGAAACCCTCTTATTAGCATGTTGAGCTGAGGAAAAGTAAATACGGAACTATGTTTAAAAATTAATTAATGTTTGCAAGAGGTAATAAAACTAAACAAAAAAAAAAACTTCAATTTAGCATTTTCTTATTCTCCCAACATTCGTGTAATTCGTTAATTATTTATCTGCCCTCACTATTAATTATTTATATATTTATGTATACAGGAATTTGTGGATTTTAATACATATTTATTTATTTACGTATTTATCTATTTGTGGTTTTATTTATGCAGGAAATAGTGGATTTATTTATTTATTGAATGATCTTGCAGGTTTTGTCCTCCATATATACAACAGGTGTGTAAACTAAATTTATCTGACCTCTCATGTCATAGACATGCCAAACATTGATCATGTTTTCTGTGTGAGGAGAAGCAGCTTGTGACTTATGTACAGGTGTATGTAAATTGTATGACTCTGTGAACTATATAATCACAACAATACATAAAATTCTGTCAGATTTTACTCTAGCATGTAAAACCATTGGTGTCATAATCTGTATGCAAGTATGTGACACAAGTATGTGTGGAATTATATATTTTAAGTTTTGTCTCTTCATAGTTTTTTGTTTGTTTGTTTATGGGCCGTGTGTGTCCATAATAAAGTGAGGTAATAATAAGTTATTGCATATTTTTGTTTGTATGTTATAAGTGCACTTAAATAAAACGTATTGTAGTGCACTTTTTTCACCTGGGATGTACTGAAAGACTGCTGAAAGTTGTTCAGATATCTTTTGCATGATTAAGCTTATCAGAAAATAAGTATCTATAAAATAATAGTACAATATAAGTTAGTGGAAAACTACAAGTTTTGCAAGTGATGTTGCAGTTTGGGGAAAACTATTGTTTGTTTTAATAATAAATATTTGTACAATTTTAAGTTTTTGGCCAAGGGTGACCAGAATTTTTTGTTTCGGCCCAGAACATTTATTTCAGTGCATCCTTAATTTTTGCTTTGTCACACCATGAGACTTTTTTGTTTGTTTGTTTTAAACAGTGAAATAAGCTAGTGACCCCTTATATTTTCTCAAACACAGACTTCAAACTACATAAATATAACAATTTTTTTCAAAGTGGTGTTTTACAAAAAAATATATATATATTTTGTCAACTACATATATACAGATAATTTTTTTACCTACTTTAGCAACAGTTGCCAGTAAAGCCTTTCCAATACCATTACCTGCAAAGCAAGCAGAGATCACTGATTTATTAAACATTTTTGCTTTTTTTAACTCTTGATTATTGGAAAGATTCACTCACCTCTAAACTCAGGCATCACATACAGATCTTCCATATACACAGTCCTGCCTTTCCAGGTGCTATACGTATAGAAGAAGATAGCATAACCAACCGTGGTGTTTCCTATGAAAAGACAACTGCTGTAAGCATTAGTGATGTCAAACATATTTTCATGACTGATATGACCACTAATATATTGTATAAGCACAAGACCTAGTATACTGCATTTATTTAACCTTTTGAGTTACCTTTTTTATTCTGATTTTTAATTCTTGTTACAAGTTAAACCAACAAAGTTGTCTTTTCAAACTATAATACAGACAATAGTAACAATGAAACATCTTGGAGATTTTTTGCAATGCTTACAGTCCAAACTTCACACTTTTGTCAATAATTCATTATTAATGAATAAGTCTTATTAAATAATATTCTTTTAATGCACAAAACCTCATAGCTTCATCTTCACTCTTAACACTTGATTTACAAAATTTACTAATTAGTTTTTTACTGGTAACAATACAAAATACAGAACTTTACAAATCACAACCAAAGCTGGGAACAACTAGCTAATCAGGGATTTGATTGCTGAATAGAAAATGACATGACTAGTGCAGCAGATGGAAGAGTTCTGCTAAAAAATAAAATTTAACAGCATGGCAATCATCATAGCAGTTAAACAACGTCTAAAGTCTAAAGCAAATGGTGCAATGGTGCATCTACTTTTTCTGTTTTAAGGACGGAAAACTATGTTTGCACCGCAGCACATGGTGCAAAAAAACAAATAAATGAACAATAATAACGAAGTGTGGTAAAAAAAAAAAAAAAAAAGACAGGTGGACAAATCTAAGCTTGTTTTTAATAAAACAAATATATATATATGCATGTAATAAATTCAACTACTACTAATAATAACATTATACAAATGCAAATTGTCATGAATAAACTGAAAAAGCCCACCAAGATGGAGAAGGCATGGAGGCAGTGGTTTTTATATTTATGTAGAAAATAATATTTGCAATATTTAATTAATTTAAGTCTTTTTCATTTGCAAAGATATTTGTGTATTGCTGTACATCCTGTGTGTTTTAAGCAATGTGTAAAAGTTTAAGGCGCACAACTAACGTGATCTGCGCTGGACTTTAGACCTGCTTTCAGCTTGGCTATTGCACTGTCTATTTTAGTTCCTCAAAATAGACCGACACATCCATGATTCCACAAAGTGGACCTAAACGTGGCGCAAAGTGGGAAAATTATTGTTGGGCGGGTCTGAAAATAGCAACATGTTGCAGCAAACAGGTCTTGCATCTTCTTGCGCCAGGTGTTTGACAGAGCCCATAGCATCTAACACTGTACGCTACTATTTAGGATAGGCCTACAAGGAAGAGTGGTTCTAAAGAGGTGGCATGTAAAACAGTACAAATATTGAATAAATAAAATTTTAGCATGGTAGTCTAATATTACACATAGCAGCCCATATAGACAAAAACAAACAAACAGAATTGTTGAAATTTTTGCACATTATTAAAAATGTAAAACTGATATGCATACACTACCAGTTAAAGATTTGGGGTACGTTTTTTTTCTTTAAAGAAAATTATTCTGTTCATCAAGGTGGCATCTTTTGTGTGTTTTAATTTCAGTTTCAGACACCTTTCTTGCATATGCGTGTAAAATATATTGCACATACAACAACATAAATAAAAAGTACTTTTATACTTCATCACAAGTATAAAAAGAAATCGCCTTGTGAAAACAACCTGTTTAAAGGTTAGGCTATTTTTTAGCATAAAAAAAGCTGCAAAGTAGGCTTTTTTTTTTTTTTTCACAAATTCTCATTTTTAAATGGTTGTGCAATTAGGGTGTTGACTAAAAAGCACTTGTCGAACAACGAGGAGTAATTAAATGGCAGTTTTAAAGTTAATATAGGCCTAAATTAAATCTAAAAAAGCAACTAGTCAACTGCGCACAGATGTTCGTTGTTTTTTGCGAATAACAACCAATTTCAACCACGATGAGATGCCAACAGTTTGATATACAATAGCCACAGTATTTTTTTTAAATTGTATTTAGCTTGGATTAAAAACAATAAAAACATAATAGCCTACATATCTGTAAACTAAGTAAGTTTTGTCTGTAAAACATATCTAAACAGGGATTTTGTGTCTCCTCCATTTTTGTGAAAAATACTGGACATATCCCCCTTCTGTAAAGAAAAGACCACCTTCTTTTGACAGATGACACATGTATTTACTAAAGTATTTTTTTCCTGCAACTTAATAATAGCTTATACAGTATCTATGGCCTCAATGACATGCACATATAATTTAGTTCAGTAGAAAGCACTTCATGGTATAGCCAAATTTTTTACTTCCTGCACTCCATCTGAATTCAGGGGCGCCTCCAAGGAGTGGCCACGGCCACCACTGTGTAATCTCTGGCCACCCCAATATGACTTTGCTGTTGATATTATTAATTTAAATGTCCTTATAGAAATTCCCAATATTTCAATAAATAAATAAATTGCAGCCACTAAACTATTGTGGATTAATTGGTGCCACCGATGTTGCTGATTCACTGCTCCTCATCCTCCCGGATCGTTGTTGACAGCACACACACACACCTTCAAGCTTATTTAGCACCTCCATTGTTTTGCTTGTTGACTTACAACGGGCCAGAAATATCAGTGATTTTGTGGATGTATTTTGCAAAAAGGTACATCAAAAAAAAACTGTATTAATAATACTGTGGCTCACAAAGGAATATATATACATGATATTATTAGTGAGTGTGTGTGTGTATAGTAATGCCTTTAGATCAGTTTGTTTTATAAATTAATTCATTAATCTTTATTAATTTTAGACATGGCATGTACTGTATTCTGTACAATAAAAAAGTATGTGAAAAATAACTGACCTGTTTGCACATGTACTTGCCGAATTATTTCAAGGAATAAATTGCAATATTTTAGGAGTAATGAATTAAAACCACATTATTTCATTTACTAAAAACAAAAATCTAAAATTACACTGAATTATTTTTTTTTGTGTGTGCCACCCCAAGATTTGGTGTGGCCTCATCTGGCCACACCTAAGAAAGATTTTCTGGGGGCGCCACTGTCTAAATTTCGCATGTGATCAGAAACACGTGATTTTAAGCAACATACCTATACCCTGTACCAAACCATAATAAAATAAATAAAAAATAGAATTGCCCCTGCAAGGATGTTTTTTTATCGCAACAATAACAAACTTGGATCATTGAAACTCATTGCCAAAAATGTTTTGGCCAGTACGAAGTATCTGAAATATCCAGAGATGTAGGAACACTATAAAAAATTCATATAATGCAGGGTAAGAGTTTATGACATGATATTGATTTTGTCTTTTAGGAGTCATTATTACCATCTGTAGACTTGTGCTCCTCAGGTACTTCAGCTACAAGACACCGGTAAAAAGGATTTGGGCCAAACCCATCTCTCTCCAACTCTAAATAGAAAAAAGAAACGTTATAGCCACACTTTGACATTAGAGTACGTTAGTGAACAGCAATCTGTTTTGCTGCTTATAAACTTCAAATATTTAGGCTAATTTACATTCACCTTTATGAGATATCTTTACTTGGTCGGGCATCTTTTCATAAACAGCCAATTCCTACAATAAAACATTTACAAATATTAGAAATTTATTTTGCCCTAACCATATATTGTTTTTTTATCGCATGTCGTTTGCTCACCATAATCATACGTTCTATATCTTTGCAGTCCTCAGGTTTAGCTGCGCTAATAGTGAATCTCATGTTGCAGTGGTAAAGTGCGATTGTCTGAACTGCCTGATTAATGAATTATTATAGCTAGGCTACTACTGTATACTAAAACGCTGACGGGATGCCCATCCGGGTGACTCAACCCTCGATCGCGTGCACGCGCAAAACGTCAGTTGGTGCAAAAAGCGCTTTGGTTGGTGGAGTTTTCTTCTTTCTTCATTTTATTAGCGGGTTGTGAACCAAATTAACAAGATGCATACCGCCACCTATTGTCATGGAGTGTGTAAAGAATGGACGCTGTTTCTCATACTATCAAACCGCTTATCATAATTCATTTCACAATTGCCCTGATTTGTTTGCCTGTATTTGGCCTATCATTTAAAATACTGCTTAATGTACTCCAAATTTTAGCAATTCTTCTTTTAAAAACTATTTTTGCTACACAGAATTATCCTACTGTCCCCTCTACTAATCATAAATAACATAATCATGTATTAACCTTTAATAGTTGGATCATTCTACAGAAATGTCAGTTTTTGGTCCCTGGATTAAATATAACACTGACTCTTTAGGTTTGCACACACACACACACACGCACACACACACACACACACACACACACACACACACACACACACACACATATATATATATATATACACATATATATCGTTACATGTAATATTAATAAATATAAATAAAACCATCATTTATCATAGGCCTATAGGTGATAAAAATAATTTCTTTTTAATTATTTATTTTTGAACACAAAATGACCTTGTGCTGTTAAAATGACTTCTTTATTATGCTTGATCTGAAATGTAGATGCTGTAGTGCTGTGGACGAGACCCTGACAGACGTTGCTGTGGTCATTTCATCTTCAGAATTGGTTTCTCAGGTATGGACAGCTTCATGTCTCAACCCTGTTTTAGTCTGACTGCAGCAGATGATGATAGTGCTGATGATAATGGCAAACACGAAGACCTCCTGATCATATGCACATTGCCGGCCCCCCTATAAGCGAACTAAGCGGTAAACTAGTGGTGCAAGGCGCTTCTTTGCTGAAATCATGTTTATTTGCATTTACCAATTATCGACATTGACAGTGCTTTGGTGCTTAAATATTAATAAATTTTCACTGAAAAGAAAAAAATTAAAACTTTATTAAAGTTGAAATTGTTTTGGGTGAAATTGTTTGGGTGTTTTGTTGTTCCTGGGTGATCCCGTGATCAACAGGAAGCTTGCAGCATCTGCGTTGTGTTCTTGTGGTTTAAGTTTGTTCTTGCATAGAAACCTGCAAGACCAACTGGTCGCCACAAGGACGTGAGACCGTGCACGGACACAGCCATGGCCTTTGCTTCATTGCCTGCCATTATATACGTGATTTATTTTGGAAATTGGACAGCAAAAATGAAACGAAACTAACATTCTTCCTCAGACGTTGAAAAACTGAGGGGGAAAATGACAACGAGAAGAGACCAGCACAAAATAATTTTAAGCATCGCTTTTAAGTGCTAATGATGATGTTAAAGACATAATCTAGTAGCACATTTATTTAAAATAGGCAATTACAGATTAGTAAACTTCGTCTACTTATATGAAATATTGTTTCACATGCGCGTACATTTTAGTACTTATGCGTATGTATAAACAATGGATATATGCATATAGTAGTCAAGTGTCTGTATTTTACATATATATCCAGATATGGCTACAAATACGGATATATATTTATACACATAGTGCTGTCACCCTTTCGCCCCATTCACACGGGGCGTCAGCTTCAACGCTTCCCATTCACTTTAAATGGGTGACGTCAGGCATTGCTGAACTGCATTGTGGATCCGTCGTTGCTCACTGCAAAAGTTGGGACTTGCTCAACTTTTCAAGCGGCGATGGAAGCGTCAGCCACTAAGATCACTGTATGCAAAAGCACCAGCTTAGACAGTGGCCTATTGCTGACTAATTTCATTGGCTGACATTGCTATGACGATCGCGTCAGCCTCAGCTTCAGATACACCTTCTGTCAAGCGTTGACGCTGAAGCCCCGTGTGAATGGGATGTTAAGCTCTAACCCCAGCAGGGGTAGTCCTCGAGCTCATCACCTTTAGTGGAAGTCTTCACCACACATGGTGTTGCTAAGACTCTAAAGAGTCCGCATCTCCTCCACCTATCTATTTTTTCTTTCTTCATACCACTATATCCAGAAGCCGGATATAGCACTTCTCTCTAACTTTGGGGGGGGCGTTCTTCGAATACACGGCTGCTGTCCCGAGCCAATAGCATTTTTGGGAAGTTATCGAGAACTACCTTATCTCGTATCCCTCCTAATGCTTATTGACCAGGCGGGATCCATGGGCTTACCTATCTCTGAGCTCAGGGTTCTCTCCCGGGACAGCATGCCAAACAGCTAATGTAGTCAAGCATTATCTAAGTGTGAACTCTGCTAAGTGCAAATAGCAAGAGATGCTATTTACACTAAGTGCAAATAGCAAGAAATACTATTTGCACTCAGTGCTTATAGAATGTACAGTATATGCCATTTACACTTTGTGTTTATAGAAGGTACGCTATTGCAGTGTTACTAAAAGTATGATGCTATTTAGACAAAAAAATTAAGC
>CAIGQZ010032318.1:16994273-17026923 GCA_903798205.1 Danio tinwini
AATAAATATAAATAAAACCATAATTCATTTATCATAGGCCTATAGGTGATAAAAATAATTTCTTTTTAATTATTTATTTTTGAACACAAAATGACCTTGTGCTGTTAAAATGACTTCTTTATTATGCTTGATCTGAAATGTAGATGCTGTAGTGCTGTGGACGAGACCCTGACAGACGTTGCTGTGGTCATTTCATCTTCAGAATTGGTTTCTCAGGTATGGACAGCTTCATGTCTCAACCCCGTTTTAGTCTGACTGCAGCAGATGATGATAGTGCTGATGATAATGGCAAACACGAAGACCTCCTGATCATATGCACATTGCCGGCCCCCCTATAAGCGAACTAAGCGGTAAACTAGTGGTGCAAGGCGCTTCTTTGCTGAAATCATGTTTATTTGCATTTACCAATTATCGACATTGACAGTGCTTTGGTGCTTAAATATTAATAAATTTTCACTGAAAAGAAAAAAATTACAACTTTATTAAAGTTGAAATTGTTTTGGGTGAAATTGTTTGGGTGTTTTGTTGTTCCTGGGTGATCCCGTGATCAACAGGAAGCTTGCAGCATCTGCGTTGTGTTCTTGTGGTTTAAGTTTGTTCTTGCATAGAAACCTGCAAGACCAACTGGTCGCCACAAGGACGTGAGACCGTGCACGGACACAGCCATGGCCTTTGCTTCATTGCCTGCCATTATATACGTGATTTATTTTGGAAATTGGACAGCAAAAATGAAACGAAACTAACATTCTTCCTCAGACATAGAAAAACTGAGGGGGAAAATGACAACGAGAAGAGACCAGCACAAAATAATTTTAAGCATCGCTTTTAAGTGCTAATGATGATGTTAAAGACATAATCTAGTAGCACATTTATTTAAAATAGGCAATTACAGATTAGTAAACTTCGTCTACTTATATGAAATATTGTTTCACATGCGCGTACATTTTAGTACTTATGCGTATGTATAAACAATGGATATATGCATATAGTAGTCAAGTGTCTGTATTTTAAATATATATCCAGATATGGCTACAAATACGGATATATATTTATACACATAGTGCTGTCACCCTTACGCCCCATTCACACGGGGCGTCAGCTTCAACGCTTCCCATTCACTTTAAATGGGTGACGTCAGGCATTGCTGAACTGCATTGTGGATCCGTCGTTGCTCACTGCAAAAGTTGGGACTTGCTCAACTTTTCAAGCGGCGATGGAAGCGTCAGCCACTAAGATCACTGTATGCAAAAGCACCAGCTTAGACAGTGGCCTATTGCTGACTAATTTCATTGGCTGACATTGCTATGACGATCGCGTCAGCCTCAGCTTCAGATACACCTTCTGTCAAGCGTTGACGCTGAAGCCCCGTGTGAATGGGATGTTAAGCTCTAACCCCAGCAGGGGTAGTCCTCGAGCTCATCACCTTTAGTGGAAGTCTTCACCACACATGGTGTTGCTAAGACTCTAAAGAGTCCGCATCTCCTCCACCTATCTATTTTTTCTTTCTTCATACCACTATATCCAGAAGCCGGATATAGCACTTCTCTCTAACTTTGGGGGGGGCGTTCTTCGAATACACGGCTGCTGTCCCGAGCCAATAGCATTTTTGGGAAGTTATCGAGAACTACCTTATCTCGTATCCCTCCTAATGCTTATTGACCAGGCGGGATCCATGGGCTTACCTATCTCTGAGCTCAGGGTTCTCTCCCGGGACAGCATGCCAAACAGCTAATGTAGTCAAGCATTATCTAAGTGTGAACTCTGCTAAGTGCAAATAGCAAGAGATGCTATTTACACTAAGTGCAAATAGCAAGAAATACTATTTGCACTCAGTGCTTATAGAATGTACAGTATATGCCATTTACACTTTGTGTTTATAGAAGGTACGCTATTGCAGTGTTACTAAAAGTATGATGCTATTTAGACAAAAAAATTAAGCTTACACAGTATATTTAGCAAGTCTTAAGGCCCAGGCACACCGAGACGTTTTTTGCTCGCGTTTTTCATCAACGTTTAACGCTTCGTGACTAAAAAAAGGGCGTCAATGTGATTGTGCACACCAACACGCAAAACGGCAGGCGCAAAATGTCATTTAAAAAAAAAAGCCTCATGCTCGTTTTTTGTTTTGACGCATCGCGTCAAAACCTTCTTCACCAATCAGATTGGCACTTTTGTTTACGTGCACGGAGCTGCTGAAGTTACAGTAAACAGCACTTGGAGACGCTCTAGCGCAACACTGTCAATGCGAGCGCACATTGAAGAAGATGCCCAGAGGCGTTATGAACGTGGAGCTGCTTATTGCACTGGTGAACAATAATCATTTCTTCATCGCTAGAGCTGAAGCTGCTACTTGAACCATCCATAACAACAAGCGTGTCAACTTTGTCTTCTTTCTCTGTGTTACAAACGGGTGTTAGGAGCTTAAAGTTGTATAGCGCCATCTAACGTCAAGGAGTGATTTAGCATACTCTTCTGCTCGACGCCTGTGAAAATCGCTTGGGTTTGAATCCGGAAAAATGTCTTGAAAAACGCTGACGATAAACGCAAACGAAAAGCGTCCCGGTGCGTATGAGCCTTAAGTGTAAACAAAATTGTAATAATTGTTTTTTGTCAATTACAGTTAAAAGATGGTATTTACACTACGTATTAATAAACAGTAAATGCTGTTTACAGTAAGTGTTAATAGATGGTAGATGCTATTTACACTAAGTATTAGCAGTATAAGCCATTTAAACAAAATGTTAGCAGAAGGTACATGTATGATATTTATACTGTATTAATAAAAGGGATATATTTGCACTAAGAGTTGAAATAAGGTACACCTAAATGTTGCACTACACCTATCTACTAAACAAACAAAATAACAATGTTAGGATTATATGATCTGTTCTAAAATGTATAGAAACATTATAAATTTAATCTATATAGAAACAGACATGACACATATTAAAATAAAAACAATTAATATTTTTTTGTCATTCTTGCCATGACAAGCATCATCGTCTGCTGCAAGGACTCTCCATTCTGGAAAACAATCAAAAAACAAACAAAAACAATCATTTGTTTGTCGCTGCAAATTAGGCTAAAACCACATTAACATGAAAAACTCACTTATGCACTTTCCAATCTTCCAGTAAGTTTGTGTTTAATGTATTTTAACACATCTACAGTATGTCTTTCTGCTGGGTGTATTCATTTATTTTCTCTCTGGGAAAAACAATGGATTCATTTGTTAATTAGTTGTCTCTACATATTTTCAAGAGTTTACACTAAGGCCCCGTTTACACTAATACATTTTAGTTTTAAAACGCATAAGTTTTGCTACAGTTACGCCATCCGTCCACACTACGCCAGAGTTTTCGAGCCCTGAAAACGGAGCGTTTTGAAAATGCTGGAGTGGCCATTTTCATTCTAAAACGCTGCTGCTCCGTCTCAGTGTGGATGGGGGAAAACTGAGACATCTGAAAACGAAGGCGGGTCTGCAGACATTCGCCTCTCTGATTGGGACTTTTCCCTCAATATTAAGTAGCCTTCACACAGTTCAGTCTTCATCCTCTCCTTGTAAGTTCAGACTTCGCAAATTGATAAGAAAAACAAACTCCCATGTGTGTACTTTATAAAGTCATTCACATCACCCTGGCTACGCTGTTTCACAATCTTAACAATAAAATAAAAACATAATGTGAAGAACTGCCTATTTTCATTTTGATAGTATTAGCAACTTAACAGACCTCAGAAATGTTGAGGCGTCAGGTGGCTTCATAATATGAGCGTCATCTTCATGCATATTTATAACAAAACGGAGCTTAACATTACTGCCTCCTTTTATTTTCATTGAAAATACAAAACATACCCTCACTTACAATGAATATCAGTTTTAATAATTAATAATGGCCATTATAAAAGTATAACGCACAATAAGTTTATACAATAGAGAAAATAAAGGCAAGCAATCAGTCAGATGTGCAGAATCGGTGTCCGCGGTTATATTAATTAAGATATTAACCTAACTTATCTTTGCGCTCAGCCAAAGCACGTTACCTGAGCACAAGTAATAGATTCAAAAGACTAAAGTCGGGGAGTATGTAGTTAGATATAGCCAACAAGATGATTTAATTATCACGTTTAACAAATATTGTGAGATTAGATCCAGCGGGAGATCCTTGATGAACAGTCCGACGAGGACAGCTCTGATATGGGTATGCGCTCAAAGCACGCTGCAGTGCATGCCAGAGAGAGAGAGAGAGAGAGAGTGTGTGTGTGGTCACGTGATGTGCATTTTCACTGTTTTAGTGTAGACAGAGAGCTGTTCAGAAATGCTGGGTGAAACGCTAGTGTGGAAGCGGATCATTTTCATTCTAAAATGCAGTTTTACAACTAAAACGTACTAGTGTAAACAGGGCCTGAGTCTGATGTTTTCTATCATGAAACAATCTATTGAGGATCTGTACTGAGGTTATGTCAGAAAGTGGCTTTGAAGATGAACTGTCTAAGGTCGGATCTAAATAACAATTGAAATCCCCACCTATGATCACATTTACACACCCAGCTGGGATTATATTAAAAATTTTCTTAAAACACTGAGGGTCGTCAGTATTTGGACCATATATATTTATCATTGTAATGTATAAAGAATTAATATGTCCTGAAATCAATACATATCTGCCATGTGGGTCAGTAGTCATCGAGTCCAGCTAAAAAGAAATACCCTTCAAAACAAAATTGCTACCCCTCTTGCCTTACTACTGAAGGGCCTGATACACCTGGGAGATCCAGTTTGCCCCAAGTTTACATTCTTGTCCCATAGCTATGTGTTACTTGAAGAAATAAAATGTCTGTTTTCAGAGATTTTAAATAGGTAATCACTTTACCTCTTACCAGTCAAACTCTGAAGTGGTTCATAATAAAACAGAAAACATATCAAATATTATTTATTACTTTCAGCAGTTTCTTATGTAAATTCAAAGGGTTTTCTATTCAATTACACTGGAATTTTTAATTTATAGCAATGCATTTGGATATGGAAGGCTTTCAAAATTTGGTAGGCGGAAAATACATAAAAAAAATGTTTAGCACCTCTCATCAGTTGGAATACAATAACTTTTGCATAGATTATGGTAGAGACATGTTTCTTTTTCCCTCTGATTACACACATGTGCAGGAACCACCACAATTATTTACAGCAACATAGACCACACAGAACCTAAAAGGTATACTTTCAAATTTGTAAATTTATAAAAAAAATACAAAAAGCGCCTCTTTTTTTAGGTGTTTATTATAACAAGGACAACATATAGTTATTTTAAATACTTTAATAGTGTTTTATGAAAATTCAAAGGGTTTTCTTTAAAATGATACCAATTTTTTGCATGGCCAAGCCCTTTAACATTCCAGGATACCAAAGTTATAGTAGGATTTCCAATGTTGTTTTTGTTATTTCCTGTCATTTACCTCTTGTAACATGCATGCCATCCAAAAAGAAAGAAAGAAACAAACAAAAAATAAAACAAATACATGTGTGAAATTTTTACGCCCTAACCCACCCAATTGCCTCAAATGACTTCCCCAAACGAAGCATTATGGCTCCTTCTAGTGACTAGAACACTTAATTTTTGAAGCGGAGTATCAGAAAAGCTTTGTTTCAAATACTTTTCACCTGGACACCCAAAACATGACCGTCTGTAAGTAGCTTCTGTCCGGGACAATATGGAGGAAAACTAGGGGACTCGTATTCAGAGGGAGGCATTACGGGTCTTTTTTGTAGCTCCCAGGATGTTACTTAATTTGGAAGTTTATGTCAATTGATGGAAAGCTATGCTGATAAACCAAATGTTACATATCATAACACTCATGTCATTGGAGGTCAAGATAGGCTATTTTACACACCTGTGAAAATAGGAGAGAAAGTGTCATTAGGAGCCATGCTGGACAGTGGATCAATGGCATGCACATTAAATGGTGCAGTTGTAACAAAATTGAGAGAAGCAGGAGTAATTGACTCTGACAGTGTAATGTAAATGGATGTTGTCCTTGTAGGCTGTGGTGGATTACATGTCAAACCTAAATCCATCTTAAATCTCAGCATGAAAGTATATGACTTGAAAATGATTGTCCCTGCCTTAGTTGTTCCTGGCCAACATGACGAACTCATAATTGGAACAAATGTCATCAAACATATCTTGCGACACTTCAAGAAATGTGAGGGTTTTGGAGTGCTGTAACTAGCCCTGCGTCTAAGGCTACGTTCACACTGCAGGTAAATGTGGCCCGAATCTGATCTTTTCGCCCATATGTGACTCAGGGTCTTGACAGTGTGAACAGCCCAAACAGCATGGAATCTGATCTTTTCACTTCAGATTTGTGTCACTTACATATGTAGTCTTAAATCAGACACAGATCTGATGTTTTGCAATGCGACCGCAGTGTAAACGGTTATGTCGGATTTCATGTAACTTTTACATAATCTTCGAGCAACATACGTCATCATTCTGTGCTGCAAACATCATCTACACCTCTGCAGCAGTAGAATAACACACAGGGCGATTACCACAGAAAGTTGGTTGTTCATTTTGAAAAAGATTTTGAAGGCAAAACTAGTGCTTGTTAACCACTCTGGTTAATGATCGGGCACGAGATGATCACGATGCTAAAGAGCGCAGGGTGTGTTGCGGAAAGGGGATACGAGCACAAAGGAGGGGGCACTTTCATTTTAAGGACGAACATTATTTCCGAGCAAATAAAGGGCAGGAGCTCAAGTGTCTATTGATAATAACAAAGTAAAATAAAATAGCTGCAAACGGAGATAAACCAACTCCGCCTTCATAGTTCAGTCTGCGGCTGCTCATTAACCCTTCATGAGTTCACTACATCGGTGGTCAGACAGATGCGCGCCGCGGTTGTCATAAATCACAAATGATCAGTGTTTTCAATCACAAGGGACTTATTTCAGGTTTCAAATGCCGAAATACACATTAGTAGTAGAGCAACAACCCTTTACAGTTCATGTAATACACCACGGTTGTCTTTGAAAAGGGCAATAATCATATTAAGCATAATCTGACAACGTGCTTCATACAGTATACATAGTGTGCATAATTAGACATTTTGTGTTGTCCGTAACTATACTTCTGCACATGCGGGTCAGTTTAAAACCATGATCTGTTCACACTGCAAATCTGATATTGGCCACATTTATAACAAGTGTGAACAGCTAGGCAAAAAAATCTGATCTGAGAACAAAATCAGATTTGAGCACTAAGCCTCGCAGTGTGAACGTAGCCTAAAGATGCTGAATGCATCTATGCCAGAGAAGTTCGGAACTGTTACGTGTAGCTCGGCTGTTTGTCTTGAGCCTGGCCTTGAACACTTGTGTGGGGAAAATGTCTCGTTCAATTCCCAGAGGAGTGATGGTGGCAAGGCTTGTTACTTCGCTATGGGGAGTGATGGTTGGGAACCTTTGAAGGTGACTAATTCCTCGGGTAGACCTGTGTTACTGCGGCACAGTTGAGGACATTGACTGTGTAACCACTGTTAAGCCTCAAGTTGTCAGTCACTCTGCAAGTTTGCTTGTTGGTAGAGACCAGCCAATATCCCAGAGTGAAATGTTAAAATCTGTGGGACTGCATGATTTGGACATAGAGTCATGTGACGTTTCAGAGCAATGCAGGCAACAACTAGCCAGTTTGGTTTTGACCTATGAGGATATCTTTTCAAGAAATCACCTTGATTTTGGAGAAGCCAAGGGCTTTATGCATAGAATTCACATTTCGGACCCCAGGCCATTCCGACTTCCATATAGGCATGTGGCTCCTAGTCAGTACCAAAAGCTGCGTCAGGTTCTGTCAGATCATTCATCGCTCGACAAGTGAATATGCATCCCCACTTGTGTTAGTGTAGAAGAAAAATGGGGACCTTCGAGTTTGAACTGATTTTCACTGGTTGAACAGAGAAACATTAAAAGATGCATCCTCTTCCACACTAGGTGGATTCCTTGGCGGCACTGGGTGCTAATGCTTTGTTTAGTACAATGGACCTCACATCAGGGTTTTATTACATGCCACTGCATGAATAAATTCACCACACCCATGGGCCTATTTGAATACAGTAGGATACCTCAAGGCCTTTGTAATAGCCCCGGTAGTTTTATGAGAATGATGTATAGTATTTTTGAAGATCATAATTTTCTTAGTATTCTGTGCCATATAGATGATCTCATTGTTTTTGGCCCGGATGAGCGAGTTGCTCTTGATCGTCTGGAGATTGGAGAGTGTTCAGTAGGCTACAAGCTCATGGCCTGAAACTGGAACCTATGAAATGTCACCTCCTAAAGGCATCTGTGAAGTTCTTGGGACACGTGATTACCAAGAATGAAGTTTCAACCGATCCAGATAAGGTGGAGTGCATTTCTCAGTTGCAGAGTCTGGACTTGATGGAACCAAACGGCAAAAGATTAGATCGTTTTTGGAAATGGTGAACTATTACCAGCTTTTTATCCCAAATTATTCAGTCAAACCACTCTTTGATCTTCTTCGAGGCCAGAAAAGTAGAGGTCGAAAGAAAAAAGCTTTGCATGTGTCTTGTCAGAAGAGAAAATTGAGACCTGAGGATTAGACTGAAGCACGGGATGGTGCAGTTGAACAGCTGAAAGCATCACTAATTGGGAGTGATATTTTACTGCACCCAGCTTTTTCACGCCACTTTATACTGGCAACTGATGCTTCCTTAAAGGGCATTGGTGCAGTTTTGTCGCAGTTGCAGGATAGTGAGACGAGGGCAAATCCCTGTCACGTTCACATCGCTAAACTTTTCAGAGTTTCAGGGGTTAAAAAGTCTCACACCACCCCTTACCACCCGATCGGAAATGGCACTGTGGAACGTTTCAACAGGACTTTGAGCAACATGATCTGTGCTTTGTCTCCAGATGTTAAAAGAGACTGGCCAAGTGAAATAATTGTGCAGTGCATGTGTGTGTGTACGTAACGTTAGCTGGTGTGCAAACAGATTTTTAAAGTATTGCACAAGTTAATAATAATAATTGAGTTTAATTATCAGCAACATGGGGAAGAGGGGCAAACGCCAAATGTCATAGAACATGTGCTGTCATAGTTTAAGCACAATGCAGAGAAACAAAGCAAGAAACTGAACATAAACAACAACAAATAAGGCAAGTTTAAACGTTAGCCTCACTAATTTACATGAACAACCAAAAATATGTTTTCTATTGATAGACATAAATTACCTGAGAGTGATGCACGCGATCATCTTGTACTTTTTTCCTCTTCTTGGCTCCAGACTGCTGTTGTCTTTTTTTGGGCATACAGCTGCAACTTGCATCAATGCTGCTAGCAGCCGCAAACATAAGTGGACCGGACCGCACCACGTGCATGCGTCTATGCGCGTACACAGAAAAAAAATGCGTCACATTTGTTTTTGTGGTCGTCATAAAATGAATTTTTAAAAATGTATTTAACAACATATTATCAATAAATATTTTATTTATACTCAGTTTATGTTAATATTATTAAATAAATGTTAATAAACTATTTTTTGTGCAACCGAGATGGTGCCCCCCTCCAGAGTTAAGGCCCTACGCAACCTGCATACTCTGTGTATAGGGAGCGGCGGTACAGCTTACTATTGATGTGGGTGACCATGTGTTATTGGCAAATAAGACAAAACGAGTAAAAATTTAAATTGCAGACTGATGGGAGTCTACAGTCTACACTGTAGTGGACCACAAACCCCAAACTCACACCTAGAGAATTCAAAACCCTAAAACTGGTTAAGAAAAGGTAGTCCATCTCATTCTTTTTTGTTGGTTGATTATCTGTTTATACCAGAAGAAATTTAAAAAGCGCTACATGATTCTGTTGTGAATGAGTCCAGAAGTGTTGCACATGCTTCATCTGAGAAGAGAGACAGCTCAGTATTGAGTAGAATTTTACACACAGATGGATGATGGGAATGCTTGTGTGAGTGGTCTTCCAACAAGTTGTGAAGATGGTGATACAGACAGAACACTGACTTGGGTTTCTTTTTTGCCCATTGTAAGTCAGGACCCTACCTCTCGTGTAGTCACTGATGTTGTGGTGCATCCAACACTTCGACCTGCTACAACACTGTCGGCTAAAGGTGTATCTGAGGAGATGGTTAATACGTTGTTGGAGGTGTCTGATAATAGTGAAGAATGCCATTCACATTTTAATAGCATTAAATCTACAAGCACCATTGTATCAGCTTATGCTCACACATCATCCACTTCACATTCGGGAATGACTCGTACTGCACAGGTTTCATTAGATACTAGCTCTTCCCAACCAGCTAGGTCACGTTTTGGCAGTGCTACTAAGCCTGTTGACTTATCCAAACAATATCAGGGCAAGCTGTGATTCAGAACACCTGTTGATACAGGTGATTCAGAACATACTGTTGAGTAAGTTTGCAATTCAATGTTTCGTGTTTTCACTGAATAGCGATGCAAGAACTTTGAGGATTATAAGTATTTTGTAATGATATATATATATATGGGTGATTCTCTCGAAAACGTAGTTTCAAAATTTTAAAACCTAATTTTAAAAAAAAATTTCAAATTAACTTTATTTGAAACAAAGTCTGGAGCGTATGTCAACATTAATAAAAAATATATATACATATAATTTAGTACCTTTTTGAGCATAATTTCAAAAATAAGTAATGAAAAATCTCATTACCGCAACAGTCTGAAAAGCAACTCTGTTAATAAAGCGAATTCACATTGACATTTTTAAAAAAGGGATTATTAAAAGTCATGTACAGTTACTTGAGATTTTGAAATAACATTTATTTTTTAATTAACAGGGTTTTTTATTTTGATTGTTTTTTCTCATTACCGAAACACCCTACACAACTGACAACCCTTTTTTAAATATATTTTGATTAAACCTGATGTATTTTCAAAGTGATGTGGCTAACCTGAAAGAACATAACTTGTAGATTATGCACATGCATTGAAAAGCAAACGATTAAAAATAAATAAAGAACACTTAATGAACATTGGTTGCGGTAATGATAAATAGGTTGCAGAATATAGGGTTATTATTTCAACATTGATTTTAGGTATACTATGTATGAGAATAAAAAAAAAAACATTTAATGTAGAAAAAACAACATTTGAATTTCAAATCTGTTTTATTTTTAGTGCTTTAACAATAAAAAAAACATTTCAAAGAATAATTTCCACTTGCTTGGATAAGCTGAAATGAATCATCATCCCTGCTAGATGGTGTGGTCTCTAGTACAGCTTTAATCTTCTGGTATTCCATATTTGGAAATCAAACTTGTGGTCTTAGCTGGTCAAAAAGAGATGAACTACAGTAAAGTACCAACTGTTGTTGTTTTTTAGCAAAATTAATCAAATTTATATAATATTTATATTATCTTTCATTTTGAGAGGGTCTTTATGCATTAATTAACATACATTTCCCCCATTGAAAACAATGGAATTTTTGTAATTTTTATTTTTAATAATGTTTAATTTAGTGCTGTATTTCCGAGTTGGGTCTGTCTGTGGGCTGAAAGACAGGTGCATAACATGAAGGTGGCGTAACTTGTAGTAGAGGCGTAACTTGAAGTTATGGAGACCCACATGTCAAACTATGTTGTCGGCAAGATGGCGATGTACCCATCAGTTATTAACATCTACACCTACTCCACACCTAAACCCAACCATTACAGTTATTAACGCCTATACCTACTACAGTACAACCCTAAATCCAACCACCATCTTTATTAACGTACAGCTGCAGAGGCTTTCATACTTGATGTGCTCAAAGAAGTCAGTGAGTTGCTAAATGAATGAATTTATCAAATTAATTGGTTGTGGATAAATTTGGAGAAAACTCCTGAAAACATGTGGTGAAAATCTTCTCTTGTAAGTAATTCCGCCATCTTGCTAACAACATTTCGTTGTAACATCTCACATGGTTCAATGGGATCTCTATAACTGCAAGTTACGCCTCTCTAACTTACAAGTTACGAGCCTTCATGCCCCTGTCTTGCAGTCCACAGACAGATACACTTGGTATTTCCAGGTAAAATAGAGACTGTCATTTAAAAACAAAAGGCAGATTAGCACCCTCAGGTCATTAAAAAATACATGCAAAGACATGGTGTAAACACTAGGTTCTTGCATCAGGATCTCTACAATGCTGCTTGTGAAAATACTTCTTTCTAACAAGGTTTCGAAATTTGTTGTTTGACAGAAATTTGAATTGTACATTTTGTATTTTGATTACCGTAAAAACTACATATGGCTATAAAGAGACTACACAAAAAGCTTAACATTTTGTATGACGCAGTGTGTTTGTGTTTCTCACTTAGTGTCACCCCTTTACACACCTGCACTTTTTTCAGAATCATGGTGAATTTGTATTTTTGCAAACAAAATATTTTCTAAATGTTCAAATTTGACTTAATGGATATTTTCTCTCTCTCACTCTGTGTGTGTGGTGTGTGTACACTGTGTGTGCAGATTAAAACTAAATTATTAACGTAAATGATTACATTTCCTAACACTGTAGAGTGTTTCTTTTAGCAGTTTTACCTGCTATGCCATGTCAAAATCTAACCTCTTTCTTTCCTTCATTCTGTACTCCTCAAGTAGTTCTGGGTTGCTGTATACAATTTTTCCCAACCTAGCTTTTGCTAAAGATTTTCTTTTTTTTCTCTTGCTGACTGTCTAAAATTAAACAAATCAAAGCAAAATATAAACACTTAGTATTTTTTTATTAATATTAAATTTAAAAGAGTTATTTGAATCTAGCATGCAATTTACTTAAATTCTCATTCCTGAAACAGATGTTTTCTCCACCGCAACTGTCCTTATATGGTTGCGGTATATAAGAAAAGAGTTGCGGAGAATGAGGTGCCTCAATATGTTTTGCTAATAATAGGGAAGCTATGATGATTTAGAAGAAAATTCTCAGTGCATATAATTAAGACTTTAAAAAAGTTAGTTTTCATAAAAATTTGTAAATTTAACAATTATGTAAATGTAGAAAACTACATGTTTTGGTTATGATAATAAAAAAGTCGTTTAACCATTTTGACAGGAAAAAAATTTCACATTAAACTGGAGAAATATAAAAGATCTTTTCTTTCAGCCATCGTTTTTCAATTTTTTCTCATTATCATTATACATGAATATTCTGTAAATTATTTGTTCTGTCATGCAAGATAATCTATTAGAACAATTCAGTTGTTTTTATTCAAAAAAATTGATGCTGATTTGTTTAAATTATAACATAACAGACATTCAAACACACATGGATACATTTCGGTAATGAGAATTTCAGTAGAAAATGGCATAAAATGATTAAAAATAAGTAAATTATGTTGAAATTACACATTGTGCTTCGTTCTTTATTATGATGTTTTTTGTATTAACAAATGAGCAAGTTTTATATTTCAAATCTTAAGTGCCATGTTGTTTTAGTGGTTTCGTGAGAATAACCCATATATAGGGTTTATTTTTCTATTTTTTTTTCTTTTATTCCTTCCTGGGATTTGGTTAAGGCAATTTAAAATGGGGTCATTCTTAGAAATGGTTGTTATTCAGAAAAAAATACCTGAGAATAAAACAAAGGAAGCAAACATGTAACAATTTAAGGATACTTAAGTTGACCATTTGGGGGAGTCTAGTGATTTGTTTAAATGTTTGTATTGAAAAAGTTTTTTTTTTTTTTTGTTTTGTTTGTGAACTTTATTTTATTACTTTGTACTAAGATGTGAGGAACATTGTGGAATGTATATGGACATTCTACCATCAACTGTTGATGTAGGAGCTTAGCGCTACACCTATGTCACAGTTTCCTTATGGGATAATTTTTCATAATGACTACTTTTATGGGAAATTCTTCTTGATGTACAGCGAGTTGTATTTGCTTATTGGTTGGTTGGTTTGTTTTAATGGACAAAGAGGTTAATGAGATCAGAAAAATTTATTTAATGTAATTCAGAACTGGCAATACTTTACAAAGAGAAGGTCTACACAATATCTGCATCCCAAATGGCACACTATGCACTTATGCACTATGCACTTACACACTCAACAGCATAGTAGAGGAAGTGCAGAATTATTAGGCAAGTTGTTTTTTGAGGATTAATTTTATTATTGAACAACAACCATGTTCTCAATGAACCCAAAAAACTCATTAATATCAAAGCTGAATATTTTTGGAAGTAGTTTTTAGTTAGTTTTTAGTTGTAGCTATTTTAGGAGGATATCTGTGTGTGCAGGTGACTATTACTGTGCATAATTATTAGGCAACTTAACAAAAAACAAATATATACCCATTTCAATCATTTATTTTCAACAGTGAAACCAATATAACATCTCAACATTCACAAATATACATTTCTGACATTCAAAAACAAAACAAAAACAAATCAGTGACCAATATAGCCACCTTTCTTTACAAGGACACTCAAAAGCCTGCCATTCATGGATTCTGTCAGTGTTTTGATCTGTTCACCATCAACATTGCTTGCAGCAGCAACCACAGCCTCCCAGACACTGTTCAGAGAGGTGTACTGTTTTCCCTCCTAGTAAATCTCACATTTGATGATGGACCACATGTTCTCTATGGGGTTCAGATCAGGTGAACAAGGAGGCCATGTCATCAGTTTTTCTTCTATTAGACCCTTTCTTGCCAGCCACACTGTGGAGTACATGGACGCGTGTGATGGAGCATTGTCCTGCATGAAAATCATGTTTTTCTTGAAGGATGCAGAAGGTGTCTTCCAGAAACAGGCAGTAGGACTGGGAGTTGAGCTTGACTCCATCCTCAACCCGAAAAGGCCTCACAAGCTCATCTTTGATGATACCAGCCCAAACCAGTACTCTACCTCCAGCTTGCTGGCGTCTGAGTCAGACTGGAGCTCTCTGCCCTTTACCTATCCAGCCACGGGCCCATCCATCTGGCCATCAAGACTCACTTTCATTTCATCAGTCCATAAAACCTTAGAAAAATCAGTCTTGAGATATTTATTGGCCCAGTCTTGACGTTTCAGCTTGTGTGTCTTGTTCAGTGGTGGTCGTTTTTCAGCCTTTCTTACCTTGGCCATGTCTCTGAGTATTGCACATCTTGTGCTTTTGGGCACTCCAGTGATGTTGCAGCTCTGAAATATGGCAAAACTGGTGGCAAGTGGCATCTTGGCAGCTGCACGCTTGACTTTTCTCAGTTCATGGGCAGTTATTTTGCGTCTTGGTTTTTCCACACGCTTCTTGCGACCCTGTTGACTATTTTGAACGAAACGTTTGATTATTCGATGATCACGCTTCAGAAGCTTGGCAATTTTAAGAGTGCTGCATCCCTATGCAAGTTATCTCACTATTTTTGACTTTTCGGAGCCTCTCAAGTCCTTCTTTTGACCCATTTTGCCAAAGGAAAGGAAGTTGCCTAATAATTATGCACACCTGATATAGGACGTTGATGTCATTAGACCACACCCCTTCTCATTAGAGATGCACATCACCTAATATGCTTAATTGGTAGTAGGCTTTCGAGCCTATACAGCTTGGAGTAAGACAACATGCATAAAGAGGATGATGTGGTCAAAATACTCAATTGTCTAATAATTCTGCACTCCCTGTATATGCATGTAGTGTTGTCCCAAATTGAACACTGTTTTTTTTTACTAGGCGGAAGTTCAAATTGTTTCTCTGATGGCATTTGACGGTTGCCAAATTAGTGCAATAAATGACCAAAGTAACAAATAATACCTTCCATGAGTATAACTGCATTGGCCATTGGGAGGTGCTATAATCAGAGCTCTTAGTAGAAGGAGAATTTTTGCTTTCACAATCCAAAATAAATAAAGTTATCCAACGTGTGCGGCCGATAGCTCCGCCCCTTCCGCTACGTGAGCAAAGCTGTGGTCGTTGAGTGCGTGAAGTGTCTATAATAACACACTTCATTTTACCTGTTGAATGAGTGCATCATCTGGGTGATTAAAGTGCAGAAGAAGTGCTGAGTCAATATACCGGAGAGAGCTCCCTCTGGTGGTGGGATGAATAAGACTCTGCCTCATTCCATACAAAATCCCCCCCTCTATGAACACCTCCTGATGTTCTTCTCATGGGTCTACCCCTAGGGCGTGGAGCAGGATGATTGGGAGGTTGACGATGAAATTGGTCTATCAATGATAGGTATAATATGTCGTTGGAGGCCACCCAAGATCTCTCTGGTCCATAGCCCTCCCAGTGTATCAAGTACTGCAATTGACACCCTCTGCGGCGTGAATCCAGGATTTCATTGACTGAGTATGCAGGTGCTCCGTTAATCTCTAGAGGTGGTGGAGGTTGGGGTGCCAATGTCAGTTGCGGGGTGGACCTGTTTCAGTAGGGAAACATGAAAGGAAGGAGAAATACGGTAGTTAGCACGAAGCTTTAAACGGTAGGTAACTTTATTAATTCTTTTCAGAATTCGAAAAGGACCTACATACCTGGGGTTGAGCTTCCTGCATGGTAGACGAAGTCGAAGATCTTGGGTGGCAAGCCAGGTGACTCTTTGGCCAGGTTGATAGTTAGGGTGGGGACACCTCCTGTGATCTGCTTGTATCTGTTGAGCTTTTATGGCTCTTTGAAGCCTCACATGAGTGCTGTTCCACACCCGTTCACTCAGTTTAATCCAATCGTCCACTGATGGCACTGATACCGGTAAACATTGGAATGTGAAAACAAGGGATATGCCCACCATAATAATGGATTACCTCGACCCCCTTTTAAAAAAATCCCCAAATGACTAAATATGTTCATTTGGAGCGGTTTCATTGTAAATAAGCAGTTAAATAGTCAGTAATATGTTGTATTATTAATATTTACAAAAGAAAAAATAAATAGTATACATTAGGAGCAAATACATTAGCAAACAGTTCAGCTTATTAAAATGAATAGCTATTATAATGAAATAAAATCAAGCTATCAAATCTCATTAGTCGTTTCTTCACTGTATAACTTACACATTCTGATTAAAGAGCAACTAATGAATCTTATTTATTTAGATTTTTTTCATTTGATTACATTAAATAACAGGTGTCACTTTAAAAATGCACACATCTAATGTTATAAAGAAAGCATTCGATTGCTTTTCTAACTTTTTATGCTCATTTAGGATGAAATTAGTTGTGTTTAATCCCCCCCTCCCCCCTCCCCACCAAGATCGACATCTTTAGATATTATTATTAACCCTCAGGGGTCTAGGGGTGTTTTGGGGCTGTGGAGAAGTTTTGACATGCACTGACATTTGTGTGATTTTCAGTATCTTAAAAACGTATTACTGGCCAAAGTGTGGTAAAACTGTAAACAGCACAAGCTGGGCTACAATACCTAAACAGCATGTTTGTATGTGTTTGTGTTTTTGAGAAAGAAACATTTATGCGTGGTTAGTGAAAAACTACAATTTTGATGTCACTTAAACAAGGCTGTGAAACACATAGAGAACATTTGTTCACAGACTTTTGAGAACTGGATCTTGTAGCCTAGTGTTTTTGCTTCAAAATGATGTGAAAATCATCTTGTTTACTTGCTCACAGAATACAATGTATTGAGTTTAATTTTCTAAGTCACTTTCAGAGTGAAAATGGTCTATGCGAGAAGACGTGAACTATCATTACTAATGCAGTGAGTCACACCTAAGAAGACAAAGACCTGCATAATGAGCCATCAGACAGGTATGTGACTAAGAGGGAAGAGTTTTAAGAAAGAATCTGAGGAAGAAATATATTTTTTTTAAGTAAATTTTTGTTTGCAGTTTATTTAAAATATATTTAACTATCACACAAAATAACTTGAGATACACGAGTCAGTCAGTACACTGTATAAAACTCTGTAAAATATATAACTTAACATGTAGCAAATCTACTGATAATGTTACTTATAAATACACTTTACATATAAATTAAGACATGCACTTGAATTTACACGACACATTGTGTACAGAAGACACATTCAGAGCATCACAGTGTCTTAGCTGTACAGGTAGGAATCTTAGAGCCTGTGGAGCCATGTCAGCATAAGTCCCTCTCTTACCGCTGTTGTTTTCACATCTGGAAAATAAATAAGCAAGCTCATTACATAGACTACATTATAAAAATGTTTGTGATGTTCACTGATACGAGTACTAATTTACCTAATAAACTCAGTTACCACATAGGAATAATAAACTGAACAGCACCTATTTTGTAAACAACTGTCCATATTTAATTTTCACAATAGCTTAGCATAGGCATACTTGATGGGAGAAAACAACGCAAATAACAAAGAAACTATATTTTAACACTATCAACCACAAATAAGTTTACCATACTCACATGAAAAACATTATTAGTAATTTATAGTAAATATTGCAGTTGTTTTGAACCATACTATAGTAAAGTACATGAAATAATTTGTTTTATTAATTCAATAGTTGCTGTGGTAATATAACCACTAGCCTATGGTAATATACACAAATAATAATAATACATATAATAATATATATTTGTTTAGCTATTTCATGTAATATTACATTTTATTATATAGGCCTATGTTTATCATTATACGCTATACGTTATAGGGTACACTTTGTATTGCAATGAAACCATAAGTGGTCTGTAAGGACATATTTTATATAAATCATGAAGGTAAGAATAAAAGACTTACTCGATGGTAATTCTATCCTCCGCTGGGTCTATAGACGTTCTTCAAAATGTATGCGTCAGCAGAGTCGCGATCTTCCTCTGAGGATAAAGTAAATTCTTCATCGCTGCTCAGTACCGTGCTTCACTGGTGTAGCGTGCCATCATTAATGGAAGTAATTAACTATAATAAAGCGTGTCGTTTTATGCCATGTCTCAGGAAGCGTGAACATTATTACATGGCTCACCTCAATTCATTTCCATATAAACTGCGCGCTCACCGAGGGCGGGATCACTTTCGCTGTAATGAGGGAACAGGTAAATCCTTACTTTTATACGGATTACATGAAAATACATTATTTGTTTTCGACCTGAATAGGAATTAGATCTAATATTGTCTTACGAAATTGAGGTCTTTGATGTAGACATTATACCACAAAGTGATGATATTACAGACCACTACCTATTGCTATATAAGCTGCGTTCACCTGAAATTATCAGATCTGCACCAATATACCGCCCTGTTAGGACTATCGTTCCATCCACTAAGGATGAATTCATAAGTAACTTACCTGATCTTTCTTTAATTCGAAATACACCCGCAAACGTAAATGACCTTGATGTAGTAACCAGCAGTATGGATGCCATCTTTACTAGCACACTAAATACGGTGGCACCCATCAAATTAAAAAAGGCTAGAGAGAATAAAACTACACCATGGTACAATAGTCATACTCGCGCTCTCAAAACAGCAACCCGTGCCCTGGAACTTAAATGGAAAAAAACAAACTTAGAGGTTTTTAGAATTGCGTACAAAGACAGTATGTCCAGCTATAGGAGGGCTCTTAAATCTGCCAGGGCTGAGCACCTCCGCAAACTGATTGAAAATAATCATAACAATCCTAGATTTTTATTTAGCACCATTGCTAAATTAACAAATAATCAGTCATCCTTGGAACAAAATGTCCCACTGCATATTAGTAGTGATGACTTCATGAATTTTTTCAGTGATAAAATAGAAGACTTTAGACAGAAAATAGAAGATGTTAAACTTTCTGCACCACCTTATACTCCAGATCCAGTAAACATTCCACTGAATCAAAATAACCTACAATGCTTCAAAATCATAGAACAGGAAGAGCTAGATAAAGTTATAAATAGTTCCAAACCAGCTACATGTATGTTAGATCCAATTCCAACAAAATTACTGAAAGATTTGCTACCTGTTATAGGAGAACCTCTCCTTAACGTTATCAACTCTTCTTTAGCTTTAGGCCATGTTCCAAATCCTTACAAGCTAGCTGTTATTAAACCTATTATTAAGAAACCACAACTGGACCCCAGCAACTTAGCTAATTATAGGCCTATTTCAAATCTTCCGTTTATGTCTAAAATACTAGAAAAAGTTGTTTCTGACCAATTATGCTCCTTTCTGCAGATGAACAATATTTTTGAAGTGTTTCAGTCAGGTTTCAGGCCTCATCACAGCACAGAAACTGCATTAGTGAAAATAACCAACGATTTACTCTTAGCTGCTGACCAAGGGTGCATCTCACTATTAGTTCTACTAGATCTTAGCACCGCTTTTGACACCATTGATCACAATATTCTCATAGACCGCTTATATTCTACAGGTGTCCAAGAACAGGCTCTTCAATGGTTTAGGTCATACTTAGCTGATCGTTACCAGTTTGTGAATATTAATGGACAACTTTCACAAGTAAGACTGGTAAAGTACGGGGTCCCTCAAGGATTTTTCCCTCTAAGGTTTTAGGCCCTTTGCTGTTTACAATATACATGCTTCCCCTGGGGGACATTATTAGAAAACATGGGATCAGTTTTCACTGCTATGCAGATGATACTCAATTATACATTTCAACTAAACCGGATGAGATGTCTAAACTGTCTAAGCTAACTGAGTGTATTAAAGATGTTAAAGACTGGATGACCAACAATTTTCTTCTCTTAAACTCAGACAAAACAGAATTATTACTTATTGGGCCTAAATCCTGTACACAGCAGTTCTCACAACTCGACCTGCAATTAGAGGGATACAAAGTTAGCGTTAGCTCTACTATAAAAGATCTGGGTGTCATATTAGACAGCAATTTAAACTTTAAAAATCATATATCCCATGTCACAAAAACTGCCTTCTTTCATCTAAGAAATATTGCTAAATTGCGAAGTATGCTATCCATCTCAGATGCAGAAAAGCTAGTTCATGCTTTTATGACTTCTAGGCTGGATTACTGTAATGCTCTGTTGGCTGGTTGCCCAGCATCCTCTATTAACAAACTTCAGCTAGTACAAAATGCAGCTGCCAGAGTTCTTACCAGGTCTAGAAAATATGATCATATCACCCCAATTTTATCCTCCTTACACTGGCTGCCTGTTAAGTTTCGTATTGAATTTAAAATATTGCTTCTTACCTATAAAGCCTTAAATAATCTAGCTCCTGTTTATCTAATCAACCTCTTGTCTCGCTACAATCCAACCCGCTCTTTAAGATCTCAAAACTCAGGGCTTCTTGTAGTACCTAGAATAGCTAAATCGAGTAAAGGAGGTCGAGCCTTCTCATTTATGGCCCCTAAACTCTGGAATAGCCTTCCTGATAATGTCCGAGGCTCAGACACACTCTCACTCTTCAAAACTAGATTAAAGACCTATCTTTTTAGCAAAGCATTACATAGCGGTATGACGCATGATGTGCCCCACACACGATTTTGCTTCTTGTTTATATACACTATGAACAGCAGCTATGCCAAGTATTCTCCTTATTCTGTATTTCCACCTGGGGGTACTCATCTCGAGACCCTCAGACTATGCAGAGTCACTGATGCGATCCAAGACCAGCGACGAGACGATCCCAAGGTTTCCGGACCAGGCCGTATCCTGAGCTGCTGCTGTGGTAGTCATGATGGAGAGCATGAGACTGATTCCTGTGATGCTCCAAGGACAGACGTGTCTTCGCGGAGGTCCAGCTACTGCGCCTAGACTGCAGCTCTGTACAAGACGTTTGGCCATAGGAGAAATGGTCGTGCCCAACTGAGCCTGGTTTCTCTCGAGGTTTTTTAAATTCTTCACTTTCGCCAATTGGTGAAGTTTTTTCCTTGCCGCTGTCGCCACTGGCTTGCATGGTTCGGGATCTGTAGAGCTGCGCATCGATGGAATTGCTCCTCAGTGTTTGGACTCTCAGTAGTGATTATTAAACCACACTGAACTGAGCTAAACTAAACTTAAACACTGAAAACTGAACTGACACTGTTTCAATTCACCATAAACTTCCATGTGAAGCTGCAAAAGAATGAATTGAATTGAATTGAATTTTATTGACATATTTTTTCTGACCAGTCTGCCTGTTGCGTGCGTCTCGTGCAGACAATTGTAATAACAAAGCCTCGTGGGAGTGGTAGCATTAACTCTAATGAGCTCAGCCTGAGAAACTAGACATAGCGTTGGTTTCATACTGATTACTTTATCAAACATTTCAACACACACTCGCTGCATTTAAAAGTAGACACTTCAAGCTTTCTATACAGTAGATATGTGTCTCATGTCTGTGTGTTTTGTTTTTGCGGAGTTTCAGTGCATTTTACTGACGCATTTTTCAAAGCGGTTTACGGAGAGAGAAAAGACAGATTGCCTACACTTTTTATTATCCTTATTTTGCAAAAGCACACAAATGTGTTGTCATTCTGAGTGTACACAATAGAAACTAGACACTTAACATATTCGATTGATGTATTGATTTTATCAGTACGATCAAAAGTGAAGTTCATACGTGTACGTAATCTTCAACCCTTGGGGGTTAATTATGTGTATATGTCTGTTTTTAACATGCACCCAAAACCCAGACTCCATTTCAAATCGCGTGTACAGAATCTGTTTGGGAAACAGCCTCTATTTATCACTATGGAGCGCGTTAGCTGATAGTCATGCACTGCTATATAACTGTTTTGAGGATTGAATATGAAGGGAAAACTTCACTTGTAATAAAAGGAAAGGGAATCCCGCCGTTTTTATATTTATTTCAATGTGTTTTCATGCCTAAACAAAGCGAAAGCACAGAACAAACTCACATTTAAGAGCACAGGGCGGCCCCTTGTGGTTTGGCGTTATGGGTTGCGTATAGGGAGGCTCTGCTATTAAATGTTTATTTGCCACCCTTCAGAGAAAAATTTAAAATAAGGGAGAAATAGGGGGAAAATACCTTTACGGGATGATAGCGGGATAGAACTGTAAAATACGTGGACCATGGGAACATGGGAGGTTGGTAGTCCAACACACATTGGAAGGGGGTGAGACCTGTAGATGATTGAGTGAGGGAATTCTGAGCATATTCCGCCCATGGGAGGAAGTCACTCCATTTATTCTGTTCTCTGCTGCAGTAAAATCTCAGATAACGTCCGATTTCCTGATTAACTCTCTTCACTTGACCATTAGATTGTGGATGGTATCCCGACGTTAAGCTGATGTTAATGTTCAGTTGTTTACAGAAGGCTTTTCACACCTTAGACGTGAACTGAGGACCCTGGTCAGTCCTATGTCCTCAGGTATCCCTTAGGTTCGGAAAACGTGTTGGAAGAGTTTGACAGCTGTCTCCATGGCTGTGGGTAGTCCCTTTAGTGGGATCAGTCGGCACGCTTTAGAGAAGCAGTCCACTATTGCTAAGATATTTGAGAATCCATTGGATGGAGGCAGGTCTGTAATAAAATAAATAGATAGATGGGACCAGGGGCGGCGTGGAATGGGTAAAGGCTGCAGCAGACCGGTGGGAAGTGTATGAGGGGTCTTGGTTTGGGCACAAATATGACAGGCTTTGACAAAATCAGTGGTATCTTTATTCACGGAAGGCCACCAAAATGCATTTTGTACCAGAGTTAGGGTTCAAAGAATCCCTGGATATTCTGAACCTAGTGAGGTGTGTATCCATTGGAGGGTGCCATTTCTGAGGGCTTGAGGAACATATTGTCGATTATTTCCCACATCATAATATATTTCGTTAATAAAAGTTGGCGAACCCTAGAAATGGTCGGAGTTCTTTTATCGTCTTGGGAAGAGGCCATTCGGTGACTGCCTGAAACTTTGATTTGTTAATTTCCACTCCCTGATGGCTGACAATGTATCCTAAAAATGACATTTTATAGACATGAAATTCACATTTTTCAAGCTTGGGAAACAGCTGATACGAGTTAACACAGTTTTTACATCCTTGATGTGTTACTCTAGGTTGGGAGAATAGATTAGGATGTCATCAATATATGCAATGACGCATTTGTTCATGAAAGATTTCATTAATGAATGATAGGAAGTCTGCTGGTGAGTTTGCTAGCCCATACAACATAACAAGATACTCATAGTGCCCACTAGTGGTCAGAAAGGCTGTTTTTACACTCATCTTCTTCTTGGATTCGAATTAGGTTATAGGCGCTCCTGGGGTCAGGTTTGGAGTAGATGTGAGTCTCTCGTAGCTGTTACAATGCAGATGGGATGAGTGGCAATGGGTAGCTGTATTTAACTGTGACATTGCATCAATGCAAGGACGGAGACCGCCATCTTTCTTTTCCACAAAAAAAATCCTGCAGCTGCTGGTGAGGTAGTGGGGGCGAATGTCCCCAGATGCAAGGGCTTCCTCTATGTAATTCTCCATGGCTTGGGTTTAAGGGCGTGAAAGAGGATATACCTTACTCCTGGGAGGAGACATGTTTGGTAGTAATTCAATTGCACAGTCACCAGATCTATGAGGAGGCAATTGCGTGGCTTTAGCTTTGCTGAAGACGTCTGCAAATTCATGATAGATAGCTGGGAGTTTAGATTGAACTCTGGTTTCTGGGCTTTCTACGCTGGTGGAAAGGCATGGAAATGAAAGTTTCTTAGTTAAACAATGGTTAATACAATAGTGAGACCACTGGGTGAGCTCACTATTGTTCCAGGAGATGTTTGGATTGTGAACTGCCAGCCAAGGATGGCCCAATATTAGTTTATATTTACAGGAAGGGAGCACATAGAAAGAAATGGTTTCTTGGTGGAATAGACGAATGTGGAGTAGCATAGGTTGAGTGGTGGCAGTAATTCCTGACCCAATGGGGTCATTTTCTATGGTGGTTCTGTTAATTGTTGGAACAAAAGGGTTAGAAGGAAGTTGGAGTTTTTCAGTGAGTTCCTGGCTGATGATATTTACTGCAGATCCTGAATCCACATTGAATAAATTTTAAAGCAACGTGTGGCTCTTTCTGGATTGGACACCAGTCTCCTTAAGTCATGGGGATCCACACACTGCAGAGATAAACAAACAAAAAAAATAAGACCAGAAATAACAGAATTTGTCAAAATGAATATAAATTAAAGTGGTTTCAAATAAACCAAGAAATGAGTAAGCATGGATTATACTGTGACTGCAGCCACCCTTTTCTATTAATTGTGCATATATTCAATGTCCATACTATTTTACAATGTCTATTGAAACATGTATATAGCCCTATATGATACAGCACTATTGTCCCAGTACTTAATTATCCAACCCTTGGCACATAGGCCTTTTGCCCCTTGCCATGGATCTGCGCAAGTTTTATTTTTCAAAGTTATTGATGTTATACATGTCAAGTGTGATTAAATACATTTTTTTCTTAAACAATTATAGCTAAGGGAGGTAGACACATTACTATTTAACAGGTAGTACAAACAATATGAAAAATGAATAACAATCCACTTAATATAACAGAAAAAGTATCTCAAATACAAAACTATACACGTAAAGGTAAAAATGCTAAAATAAAATATTAACGTTACTTACCATCCATGCTATATTAGATCATCGGCTGTAGCATGCCCCATGAAGTGGGATATCAGTTAGCTTGAACGTTCCTGCTCACATTCACAAAAACGTATAAGCAGGTACAGCTGTTTTATTTTGGAGGTGCGAAACATCAGCACGAACTGTCCCATCACCTTCGAAATGAGGTCTCTCTTGATAAAATTGGCTAGCCCAAGGCACACAACAAAAGCTGTTTAATCTTTCCCATACAAATGATTTAGCGATGTCAGAGTCTGGAAACATTTTCTGAAACAATTTGGTGATTTTCACATTCACTGTGTGAAGGACCCAGAGCACCTCAGCTCGTAGTGTTGGCTCTGATCTAAAAGCAACATGGAGATCGCTTGTGGGGTTTGCAGAGCTGCAGTGTGGTCCTTGTCTAGGCAGTGAGAAACTAGCAGATGCTTGGCAATATTGGCTGATGGTTGTCGTGTGCTGGACACCCTTCACGGCAGTTTTATGTTTCTTACTTTTTGCATGAGACTCCAGTGCACATACATCTAACGTTACCAGTTTAAGTGCTTTCTTGCATAATAAGCAGTAGGCTTCAAATATGTTGTTGGCAACTGGCCTTGGCCAAGCCCTATATTCATTTTATTCAAGTCAAGTATTGCTTAACTTGCACTTCCCCAAAGCTAAAAAGTTAAATTAATTGTACGTCTGTGACACAATGCCAGAGTGCATGTTGCTCTCATTGGTAGTTGTGATACCACAAATTACATTTGGACTAGTGAAATAAAGAACTACAATACCACAAAAACCAAGTAACAACAACAAAAAAAGAATAGAGTGGAGGAACAATGACATGAATTTTTATACCCGGAAGCGAGTTAACATTTTAGCAATTCCGGTTCCCTCGCCCCAAAGTCAATGGGTTTTTTCAATGAGATTTCAGCTAAATTGCTTAAATAAGGTTTGTGGCTAATACAAACTCAAGATACTTTCACGTTTTGTTCTATGACATAAAACATCAGTTACATCACACTCTTGATTTTTTAAATCGGTTACCCTTCTTTAAAAAGACGGTTACCATCAAGTTGCTAAATGGGACTACAGGCGGTGTCAGAGACATTATACAACAGATCTCAGGCTGGCGAGCAGATGATTGGGCTTCACTTAAATGCAGACTATGGGCAGAGCAGAGGTGAGCCGGTGCACAAGTGGATAAACAGATAACAGGATGAGATGAGATGAGATGAGATGAGATGAGATGAGACGAAACACAAGGGTTTCCACGAGACCACATGAACTAGGTGAAACTCAAACAGGTAATACATGAAGGACATGAAGTTTACTGCTATAGAGCAATTATCAAGCACAGAACGAGGGAGAAGGGGAGATTACATAGCCAACAATCAGAGAAGAGGAGGAACAGGTGAGTATGATAGGAACGGGGCAACAAGAGAATTGATAGCAGGTGTGCAAGTGCGCACAAATAGACAGACACGAGAGAGACAGAGAAAACGTACAAAAAAACCCTGACAATTTCCCACATAAAAAAACATCCAAAAGGCACATAGGTCTATGTGTTTTTTCCTATTTATTTGTGTATAATATATAGCATGCATTCTAATAAAATAAACCGAGATAATAAATCTTTGTCATGGACCATATTTCTAAAAATAAGCTTGAAAAGTTGTCTGTAGCAGGGCCGTGCTGACGTCACAGGCGAGCACTCCAAAGGCACTGTAGTCTGTTTATAGCCTAATGTAAGCTTTTCAGTTCTTGCGTTTGCATTTAAGATCCGAAAGTATCAAGATACAGTATACTGTATACAAGTATAGGGATTTTATCGAGGGAACCAGTTTTATGCTAGCAGCCGATTAGCTTACAAGGTGACATCATAGTTCCGCCACTCTATATAAATGAGCATTAGATGTAGTTACATGAACATCGAAAAAATAAGACCTGTGGAAAAATATTTAAGACCTAGAAAAACGAATTTAAGATTAGATTTTTACATTTTTTACTTTTGAAGACCCCGCGAAAACCCTGTGATTAACCATTCACCGGCTTATGGGGCATCTAACTCTGTTATAAATGTTTGTTGTTGTAAACAGGAACTAAAAATTGGCAAGCACATCTCATATATTCACATGTCAAAGATTCATTCCTAATCTCAACAGTCGCTCTTTCTCCATATACTTGCTCATACAAGTGAAACTTCACGTGTCTACACAATAACGAAATAAAATGTTAAAAAGTAATGATTGTAATATCATCTTAAACCGGTGACTGCCAAAGATGAATGTGGTTATTCAGAATGTATGTACATGACAGTAGAGGCAGCTCAACTATAATAATATGTCTGTAACCCTACCTACTTAAAGCAATACTAAACTGCACAAAAAAAGTCAACTGCCCAGAAAAAAAATCCAAAGCAGAGTCATGCCATGCAGTGGAAAAGAAATGCTGGATGTTTTTATACTTTATGCCATCATCAGCCACCAGATGTCACCAAAGATTCCACATTTTTAGGTTTTGGTTGGTCTAAACAGACAGTGATATTTTTGCTGACAAACTGTAAAAGAAAAAATACCGGTAACATAAAAATAAGCATATTTTTACATAAACTAAAAATTGTGCAAAATACTTTTCTTTCATAAAAACACAAAAAGAGGACTTGGTAATTAGTTAGGTAATTTGTCCGAATGGATATGAATGGGGAATTCTAAAACTTTTAGAGGAATGTAAATAATAATATTATTCATTATTATTTAAAATTAATATTTAAAATGTATAGATTTTATGTTTTCAAAGACGAACATATGACATTTGTTTAAAAAAACATATAGTTCACACATGAAACCTTCATGCCCAAAAAGATTCACAATGGAAACATTAAGCATTATAATGTATGCTTGAGGTTAAGTGAATGCCCATTTGTTCCCCAGACCGCCTGAAAGAGAACAACTAAAACTAAATTACATTTTAAACGTTATTCTGTGCCTTTTTATTTACATTTTTCTCACAATTATACAAAACCGTATTTAAGAACGGAATACTTTATAATTGCTAATGTGTTCAGTGTATTATTATACTTAATATCATGTTTTATTTTGGGGAAAGAAATTTAACTGATATAACAAAATGTTTGACATGAAAACAAAAAAAAACACACTGATTTCTACAAAAACATTATAACATAGTATCACAAATTTAGAAATGTAATCCACATTTTAAAACCATCTTTATTATAGAAGATAATAATAAACTCGAAACTGTAAATTATTTAAATTGTTTGGTAAACCCAACAAATGCCCCATTATCAAACACGTTGTATTAATGGTGGACCCATTGATTCCTACCCAGAGAACCCACATCTATCATTCTTTCTCCTGTTACATATGCAAATATATCCTCATGTACATGAAATACATCTAAACTACAGCTAAAGCTAGGAGCTCAAAAGCAGAACCCAGTCTTGTGCTTTCATCTCAAATCACAATAAAGGTTACTTAACATGTTTGTGTGTATAGATGTCACTGTTACAGCCTTTTTGTGCTTGCAGCCACAACTGTATTGTGTTTGTGACATGTATTTGTGTATCTGTGTGTATGTTTGTTTTTAAGCACTATGATACGCCTCAAGCTACATTTATTGTTGATCTGTACCCTGATGGCACAAGCAAGAGTGAGAGTGTCAATGTGGCAACTGTGTGCTTGTGGCTGGTGATTCTGAACATTCCAGCTTGACTGCAGACTCCATGCTGATAGGTGAGGTAGAAGAGGAAAGGACACCTGAGCCCTTATTATCCATTGATGAAGAGGATGAAGGCAAAGACACCACAATATATTTCTGTATTGGGCGTGAGGTGCTCACAGCACCTGGATTTCCAGATTCCAGTTTGACGAGTGGCTGTAGACTTGCTGGTGTGCTGGGGACCGTACTTGTGACAGGGGATCCAGACTGAGAGGAGCTGAGAGTGATTACCTAGAAGAAGAGCTTATGTCAACAATTACAACAGAATTTACACGTTTTCTGCAGAAACTGTCAGCAGTTCCACTAGCAGAAATAAAAAGTCTTCTGTGGTTGCATAGATGAAGAGTTGGAGCATAGATGGAGTTTAAGTAAAGTGTCCGGTGCATATGGAGAGAATTTCTACAGGTGGTTTGTCAGTCCCCACTCTTCACTGTGTGAAGCCAAAATGCTTTGGCGATATGTATTTCTTTGTCGAATTACTTGTGAGCTGTGGCAATTTGTTGTTATTTCGAGATGAACAGATGACATTAAAATACCAAAAAAGCACAGTTTTTAGGACCAAGAGTAGCTGCTGTGTCAGATCACAGTGCCATCTTGGAATTCTAGGAAACCAATACTATAGTGCTATTGGTGCATTAAAAGCAAGTTCATATATAAATATATGAAACATATATGAAACCTTGTGACAAACTAATACAGCACAAACTAGTGCTTAAATGTAAAAATGCAGTATTTGAACCTCATAAATAAAAGAAAAAATGAGAGAAATAACTGGATTTTACCTTTAAGCACTGGTTTCTGCTGTATTACCTTGTCGTAAGGCTTCATAATGAGCAGTGCATAATGTGCACCATAGGTCTATATTAATTCAGTGGCACAGATGCACCAAGAAATTACGATAGACTCACAAAACTGCTTATGCTATCATCTCCCTCCATGATTTGGTTCAATATGATTTTTTGTAAAGCAGGTGGGGCAGGGGTTAGGAGTAATTTGTGATATAAACTAAATTATATATTAGGGCTGTGTATTGGCAAGGGCCTCACGATATGATACATATCACGATACATGGGTCACAATACAATATATCACGATATATTGCGATACAATAAATATTGGGATATATTGCAATAGTTTGTATTAGTATGTGTGTCACATTATACTGTATTGACAATTTCAGTTGGCAGACAAATTAAAATTCCAATTCCAATTTATTTTCCATCTTTTCCAATTCATTAGAACTGCACAGTGTGATTGAACAGAGAACTATAAATATTGCAAAGCTTACAAATGGCTTTTTTTGTCTAATTCCGTACTTTCTAATATATAGTTTAGGGTTGGGTGATGTTGACCAATTTGTCTAATGTGAAACATGGCGATGGACGATGGCATCGTCTTCATAGGTGAAGGTGAATTAATTATTTATGAAGAATTTATTAACTAATTCATAACGAATTAATTATTTGTAGCCTACCGTTTCAACTACCTGACCCGCATGGCCTTTGTTTTTCTTATAAACAAATCATAAATAAATAAATAAAGATAAATTACACACAAATTACCACCTGTTAATCACTTGTTTCCGCGGGACTCTGGTATGAATAGGCAGAGTGACAGGTGTCGATATGGGGTCCACGCACTTGGTTGGTAAAAAAGGTGCACAAACAACAGAAACAGTATACGAGGATTTCGCTAAAATGATTTAGTACAAGAGTGAAAGCGAAAGACTGAAGCAGTGTACTGATGCTGTCACACGTTATCTGATAGATTCAAAAGACTAAAGAGTCGTTAGATAGAGACAAGATTAATTAAATATCACGTTTAACAACTAACTTATAGTGAGATGCGATCCAGTGATACATCCTTGATAAACTGTCCGACGTGCAGTTTGTGTGTGTGTGTGTGTGTGTGTATATATGTGTGTATGTATGTGTGGCTGTGTGTGTGGTCACATGATATGCGTTTTCAGCAGACGGAGGCGGTTCAGAAATGCTAGATAAAACGCCAGTGTGGACGTGGATCATTTTCGTTCTAAAATGCCATTTTAAAACTAAGACAAATCAGTGTAAACAGGGCCTAAGTGTGTATTTTTCATGAGCCTGTTTGCAACGGCGGTGGGGCGGAGGATCTGCGATGCCGCCTCAGCATCGTGATGTCTATAGGCATCGTCTATTAACCCAACCCTAATAGCGTTAAAACCAAAGTCCAGCCACATGTCAGCTCTAAAAGCTGGAGGCACCTTTTTATTTTCCGCCATGCTCACTCTTGCTTACTTCTGATACCGTACTACTTGGCGTTTTGTTGATCGCAAGTTAGCGACATCTACAGGAGCGGAGGAGGAGGTCATTTGGCACAACTTGAATCGATACTTGAGGTTGGAATATCGATAAACTATCATAAAAGAAATTATCGCGATAGTTAGATGTATCGATATTTTAGATGTATCGCTATTTATTTATATTATATATGGAAATGGCTTAAGGGCAAATTTCTGTGGCAAAACACCAAAAACTTGTATGATAATTACTTTTCTTCAGTTGTAATGTCATCATGCACACCATTTTAATGGTAAAAACTACAGTAGTTGTTGGATGTAAATTGGTTAAAGACAGCTAATTAATTTTCTTACATTTACATTGTTGAGAACAAAAGACTAGGAACTTGACTTATGACATGGTGAACCATAGTTTATACTATGCATTAAGGCAGTCTCTAAATAAAAAATAGGTTTCTATGTTTTACTCCCAAACTCTTCTGAAAAAACTATTCTTTTTTAATTAAAAATAAAAGTACAATTAAAGATTTTCTTTTGTATTTGGGAATACAATGTTTGTAAAATTAAGTTTTGTGAAATTTCATATGACACAAATTACTTTAAAACTCTTACTTGCTGTGTGGATGCAGCCCCTGCACTTGTTGCCATAACAATATACTTTGTTGCTGGGGGTGATGGTTGAGTGGGTGTTCCAGGTCGAGTAGACATGAGGGTAAGTGAACTGGGTACTTTAATTATGCTGGGTGTACGTGAACCTGATGTTGACAATCCACTCTGAGACATTGTCAAAGTCGGACGTGGCTGTAGACAGACAGAGAATTTAGGTTTGATGTGAATGATTTTAACAAGTATGTCAAATATTTTATTTTAGGTTTACTCACCTGTGTGATAGTGAGTGTGGTTCTGTTAACAGTTTGGGCCTGAAAGGCAGCCTGTGCACGGGCCTTCACCACATGCGAACAAAGCATAGTGCCCAGATAACCATAATCTGCTTTGTATTGCTCCACCAGATCTGGGACCGGCCTAGTTTTAGCAACCACACTTGCACAATGTTTCTAAACACAGAGACCAGAGAGAATTAAATTTTTAAAATAAATCATGCATGTGATCAGGCCAAAACAGAATATAATATTTTATTATCCAATAATAATTCATGATGTTACCACATATTTAAAACAATCATTAGTTGTAGTATATGTATATGT
>CAIGQZ010032318.1:17027323-17042018 GCA_903798205.1 Danio tinwini
ATATATATATATATAAAAATTTTAAACATTTTATAAAAGAACTATTACAATTCCAATAAGCCTGGTTTTTTATAGACAGTGCATGTTTTGCATGTTGCTTATGTGCCCTGGGTGCCTCGTGTTCTGTTCTGAGTGGGTTACAGACTGTTTTTGTGATGTGAGTTAAAGCTGTCGATACTTCTGTGAGATGCAATGCAAGCATGTGAGAAAAACATGTTCTCCTAATTCAGTGTCTCTGGTCAATTCTGTGTCATTATTTAAATGTTATTTTGTTGTTACAAAATAAAATGTCTCTCGCCTAAGGAAAAACTATGGTGATCATTTCAAATGATACTAAAGAAAAGAAGAAATGATAAATAGAAAAAGCATTAAGGATCATTTTTAGATCATTTTTTTATTAACAACATTTAGTATAAAGGTGAAATCCTACACAGTGGAAAAGAACAGTAGTTGTGCACACACACACAAACGCAGCGAATGCCCTTCCAGCTGCAACCCATCACTGGGAAACACCCATGCACCCTCATTCACACACATGCACTACGGACACCAAAACTTGAAAGCATAAGATGAACACCACAACAACTGCTTATCAAACGATTGAGGTACTGTTGTGAGGTACTTACCAGTAATAGACTCTGGACATGATCAGCTCCAATCTTATCAATATTGGATACCACTGGCCCATCCATCACTGCTTTAATACGGGCACCCTCTACAAACAGCCGGGGGATGATCAAAGTCTTTATCACCTACATGGACAGAAAAAGACATCAAATTTACTCCCAGTGAATGGCCTTAAACTGACAAATTCTTCATTGTAGGTGCACAAATTCTATTCTACATGTTACAAATTCAGAAACTTGATCACAATGGCATCTTTGCCAAACTCACAATGCTCACAGATTTTCACACGTGCATCCAAACGTTAGCCATGGACAATTTAGCCTGAATTCAAATGATGTCAAATATATGAGAAAAATAATAAAGTGTACAATTTATATTTACACACACAGTAAATTGCTTTGTGAGAGAATAGCAGATCTACACATGAGAAGGTGGGAGCACACACCCCTGTTTATACTCATGCATGAAATTTACAATTATAACAAAATTTACTTTTTGTTATAATTGTAAATTTAATATTGTTGGTTTCATACTGATTACTTTATTAAACAATATTTGTTTACAACATGCACACACTGCATTTAAAATTAGACACTTTAAGCTTTTTATAGATATAAGTCTCATGTCTGTGTGTTTTGTTTTGTTTTCGAGTTTCATTGCATTTTAGCGACGCATTTCTAAAAACAGTTCGCGGAAAGACAAAAGAAAAAAATTTGTAAATGGTTTATTTTCAAATTACATTAAATTGAACTGCTCATCTGTTAGAGCCTAAATTTTTTTCAAAGATCAAGTAGTTTCCTGGTGTGGAAAAATAAATAATCTTACTACATTAATGAATTAGTACAACCTGTAGCTTTTTCTTTAAGTTCAAGTAACTTATTCTGTGTGTAAAAACAAGCGATCCGTGTGAGCTCAGACGTTTAATAAAGACCTGTTTCCACTGAGTGGTAAGGTACGGTATGTTATGGATCATCTTTATCAGGCTTGTGTCTCATTTGCCAAAGGGTACCAATGGTACCCTTTTGGTGGGCATGGTGAATGACAAAAAGTTGCAGTCGACGTCATTCTTGCTCAAGGAAATGTCAAAATAAAGCTGTACGGTCGTTCACATATCATATGAGAATCACTACTCACAAAACAGATGCTTTATACACAAAAATACTTGTGTATAACTGTTAATTACTAACCTTTTTATGAACATGATTTAATTATAACTGCAGATCAATGATGTGCAAAATAGCCTACTGTAATGTCTGCAATTAAATAAAATAAATGCAACATATACAGTATGAGCACATACAGACCCTTATAGTCTCTGATATATTACCAATTACAGAAAAAAACTAAACAGCATACATTTAGTCCTTATTTGGGTTCAAAAACAATACACAACATATAGCCTACAGTCAGTGCAAATCTCTAATCTGTGTCTTTAATCTTTACCAGCACATGTAACCTCTTGCTAGAAAGTAATTCCATAATGTCAGAGGCACTTCAATAGTCATGTGCACGTGGTTATCATGAGCTCAAGAATATCTTTATTTCATATAGATGCATGGCAAACATATGCAAGCTCTCTGGAGAAAGTTAAACCACTTGCACTTAGACAGCCTCGTAAACAACAATAGCACACAGCAGATTTTGTTTTTCTTGACTTTGTAGCTGTTTATCAAGATGATGATAAGGTTTGTTTGAGCTTGGGTCGACCATGGCTCATTATTATATGTATATAGTATTTATAAATGTGTATTAAAAAATGGTGCTTTCTGTGTTTTCATTCTCCTGGCTTGTGCACGTGCTAGTGACATTTAAACCAATAGCATTCAGCTGCACGTCTCGCACTGCCTTTTGGTGCCCTTTTGTTGTGGGGGGGGGGGGGGGGGTAAAGTTTGGCAAAGAGAACAGGGCAGAGAAGGCCCCATGAGGAGAGAGTTGCAATTCAACTTCAATAACCTAAAACCAATCATCAAAAAAACTGAATCACCTTGTTTAAACAAAGGAAACTAACATATCTATAGCTGAAATCACACTAGTATTAGTTTCTTTGTTGTGGCTCACGCAATGTGTGCTGGTGTGGAAATTTCTTGATGAGTCGTTGCTGATTCTTCTCCATTCTGATGTGTTGATCTGCAATCCAGCTAGGTTATGAGTTGGAATTGTCCAGAATAAAAACTTGGCTTTATGGTGAAAGTCTCTGTAAAGTTTTAGCGACAGGTTATCTTAACTTCAGTCTTTGCTCTCATCTCAGCTTGTTGCAGCTGGTACCTCAGTATCTCTGTTGTGTTTTTCTCTGTTTTCCTCCGTGCTTCTTGTCTGCATAGGTGCTTGTGTGCTTCATAGTCTCTCGTGTCCTGCAACTCTGCTCTACAACATGCATGTTGTAAATAGATGTTTTGTCTATACCTTTTTGTTATTATTATTAAATGTTTGAGCCCACCCGAATAGCTTGTTTTTTACACACAGAACAGGTTACTCAAACTCAAAGATAAAGCAACAGGTACTAATTGTATTAAACCGTTAATGTAGTATGATTAATTATTTTTCCAGACCAGGAAATTACTTGATCTTTGAATTAATAGACAAATAAATTGTAACTTATATTGTAAATAACTTGTTATTATTAATTGTTAATATTCATAGTCTTATGAGCTTAATTAGCTACATAATGGTAGAGAATGCTGTCATGATTAAATTAAGGCTATAAGCAAAAAATTGTCAATGCATGTGTTTTATTATCCTAGAAAGCATTAGCGTACCAAGTGACTGGCCAGTTCAATGCAAAATTTGTAGCTTGAATTGAAATATCTATGACTTTGTGCCCATTCTGCTTAAATGGTATCAGTATAGGATTAATCTGATTTTAGCGAAGAAACCCTAAATTCAGTAATAAAGCTTAAATCTGTGCTGATGAAAGCCAGCCGCATACCTAAAAACACTGGACCAGCAATGCATTAATCTGCTAAAGTGCAGAAAAATCACAAATCACAGTATTGTATAACCTGTTTCTGATGAACGAAGTGCAGTGTTATTGTAAATGTAGATTTGAGTGATGTCCCTCTGTCTTCATTGTAAAACTCTTTCAAATTATAGTAGATTGATTACATTCATCTAAGCTTTAAATGTATACACGCGCAGCAAACCAGTGATATTTCACTGAGCGAGTGCTCCCATGCAGATCACAGGCAGTAAAATGTTTTGTATTGTTTTGAATATGGTGCTAAGCAATGCAAGACACCGAATGGCGGCGGAGCAGTACGGTGTGCAAACATCATAGAAAATATTTACAATTCTGTTATGGCATATCGTGGGGCATCCAGTGTGGAACCCAATTCAACATCAGTGCTTCATACGTATAGACTTTACCTGGGCGGCCCGGTTTTGTGTGCATGAGAAACTGAGAATACTACCTTACCTCTACCCCTCGTTTTGCGCGTTCACGTCAAGGGGTAGGGCTGTCCCAATTCTCTTTAGCTTGAAGGTGTAGGGCTAAGGGCAAGGGGTATACACCCCTTCGAATGAAGATTTTCCAGGACCACACTTAGAACGGAGGGGTAAGAAAATTTCCCAGAATACACCTGCCACAACAGCAGGATAGCTGAACCCGGAGGTAAGGAGATCCACAAATTAGAATTTCTTGTCATTAATAAGAATTTTTGCGACTAACAAACATATGTTTTAATATATTCATAACAGGGTTTGTGTTTGACCATCATGCTTTAAAAAAAAAACGCAAAAAAACTGCTAAATTTTGCGATCTATAATCCATAATCATAACTCCTGTACAGCAGTCCCACAACATTCTGACACTCGATGACACTCAAATACCCTGTCAGAAAAGTCTAGTGGCTGAGAATGAGCTTTTTACAGTGTCTGCTATAATGTTAATGTTGTTTATGGTGTGTTTACATAGATTAATATGGACACTGTGTAAATACACAGTATAGTTACGATCTCATTGCTACATTATGATAACGTAATATATACCTTCAGTGATTTCCTGAAGATAAATACCAAAAAATAACACAACTGGAATAACTACAGCAGTCACGATCGTCTGATTTCATATGAAGCATGAGATCGGGATGACATATGATGACATGTGCAGGTGTTGCAGGTGTGCAGGTGCTGTTCCAATTCTTAGGGGTAAGTTTTGAAGCCCTTACCCTTAACCTTCGGTTGTAAGGGCCAGGGGGAAGGGAAAGGGGTAGGGGTACAAAAATAGAATTGGGATTGGGCATTAGTATGCTTTAAAAAGAGTGGGGAGAACGTAGAAAAGAAAAGCCTTTTACTAAATAGGCTGACCCAGATTTTTTTTAGGGTCATAATTTTTTCCTGGGACATGTCCATTTGGCATCTAAAAAAATACATTCCGCTAGGATTGCATTACTTTATGTGCAAACTTTTAAACTGGTGCGTCTCAATCTCTCAGCAGCACCAAGACTACAGAAGAGAAAGAGAAAGAGAGAGAGAGAGAGAGAAAGAGAGAGAAAGAGAAAGAGAGAGAGACTTTGACACACACTTTATTAAAACATCTAAAACCAAGGCTTACAATACACCTCACACAAAGTCACACTGAACAATGTTCAGGAGACAAAAAAATAAAATAAAAATAATGATTAATAATAGGCTACAAACAATAACAATTAATAATTACCCCCAAAGGCTAAGAAAAGCTGAAGAAGATTTACGTTTCGCCCTTCAGCAGCTAGTCTACATGATTTCCAGATGGCTAATTTAGCTTGTCCAATTATGAAATTTGCGACAGTACACTTCTGTCTGTGCGCTCTTGAATATTTACACCCAAAGACAAAGAGTGTTTTGGTAAAAAAAAACACCCAAGTTTATTAGTACACCTTTTAACAAAGTAAATAATGGATCCAGTCTGAAACACTCAGTGAAAGCATGAACAACAGATTCTGGCAAAGAACAGAATATGTGCGATGAAGAAACGTTTGGGTTAAATTTAGAAGTATGACAATTGGTGGGCAATGCACAATGCAATAGCCTCCACTGTAAATCTCCAGATTGTTGAGGCAGAGGACCTTTGTAAAAAAGCCTCCAAGAGGGAGAAAGTTCAACAGGGACTGTTAAAAATCTTCTCCACTTTGTATCAGCTCTGTCTTTGATTTTCTCAAAATAGGCTATTTTCACACAAATCTGATACAGATCTCTTTTTCCTGCTACCTGAAAATCAATTCCTTGCAAGTTATTAAATTTCAGAAGTTTTTCTTTCCGATCATCTTCAACACAGCCCTTGGGAGATACAAATAACTTAGGAAAAGGTACTTTAGAAGGACCTCCAGATAAGAAACAATTGACAAACAGGAGGAGTGTAGAAGGAAAAGCTGTTTTTATCCCACCAATGAGCTGCTTTACCGTCCTAACAGATCTAAAGCTGGCCTGATTGCAAATGTCAACTTCTGACCTACAAGTTTTAATTGAAGTATTAATCAAGTCTGTAATTTTGATACATTTCTTCTCCATAAAAGTTAACAATTGTATTGTATGTACAAACATACAATATTTACATACATATTTACATGTTTGTACATACTATAACAATTGTATTGTATGTACAAACATCAACTTCTAAAAGTGAGTTATTGAACAGTGGTTCTTCAAGACCAAAATGATTGTTTTCATGTCTAATCAAATTAAATCCTTTCCAAACGTTTAGCACAGAAGCATAAAATTTTTAATCAGTTGAGAAATTCCCATCATAAGAAGACAATAAAAAAGATGTCTATCAAGGCCAAAACCGCCAAAAGACCTGAGCAGAGCCCGACCAAAAGACACCCAATGTCTAGCATCTACAGATTAGAGTAGGTTTTGGACTGCATTTAGCCTCATAGCTTTAACCTTAGCTACCAAATCAATCACTCATTGACCCCCTTCATTTACTGGCAAGTAAAGGATTGCAGGGAGAAGCCAATGGTATCCATCCCAAAAAAAATCTACAAAAATCTTCTGCAGTCACTGCAGCAAGTCTTTTGGTGGTTCAAGCACATTTAAGCGGTGCCACAACATAGAAGCTGCCAAGTTGTTAATTATAAGCAAAAAAGATGTAGGGGCATCCATACTATTAAAAGTCGAAAATCTTGCATGAATAAGCCTTTCCTGAGCTTTTTCTTTCATTAAATTCCGCAAAAGAAATTGGTTGCGCTCCAAAGTCTCCACAGAATCAATAATATCCCCTTCAAAATTAAGTTGGAGAATCTCCTGCTCAAGCTGTGTTATCTCATTGGCCAGATAACTTTTAAAATAAGCAGAGTAATTCTGGCAAAACAGTTTGACTTGAATTTTGCCAATGTCCCACCATTGACTCAGGGACTTGTATTGTGTTTTTTTCTCTCTCCACAAAACCCCACTGGCCTGTCTCGATTCGGACAACCCTGTCTAACGTGCCCAAAACCGCCGCAGACAAAACATCTCATTGAATCAGAGGTGATAAAAATTATATAATCTTTGTCATCGATACTTAATTTCACCGACAGATTTAATGGGTCACTCGGAGAATTCAAAATCATAAAAGTTTGACGCCGAAAAGACATTACATGTTTAATGTCAGGATTTTTGCATCCAAGTGGAATCATTTTGATGGGGCTTACTATTTACCATACTTCTGGAGTATTTGATCTAGTTTTTCATTTTTTACAAACAGAGGTACGTTTGATAAAACAACTTTCTTGGATGGACTTGACAAAGGCAAAACCGGCACAAACGTATCTTTGATAATCAGCCCCGATTCAATCAGGTTATCCACCATTTGACTTTCACTAAGAAAGAATACTATTGCTTTATTCATACGGGAGGCCAATTTGATATTAGCATCACCGATCGCCAAACTCATGGCTATGAAACAATCCTCCACTGAAACCTGGGCGTCAGGTATACATTTACACCCATGTTTGAGTGTTAACCGCGAGAAATCTCCCGCATCCGAACCCATCCTCCTTTTCACTCACTGACCGAGGTCAGGGATAAAGAAAGGAGGAAAAAAACAACTACTTTGAACTAGCCAAAGTTTAGAAGGGAAGGGATAGTAAAGAAACAAGAAATTTTCACTTTTACAGAGAGGTACTCTCACCCGAATCCGTCCACACACTCCCAGCATGCACTCACAGAGAGAGAGAAAGAGAGAGAGAGAGAGGGAGAGAGATTCCATTTGAATGAGAGGTCATGCTCCACTTGAGCTCCAAAAACTCAACAAATTTTCAACTCTAGAATGAACCAACCCAGACAAAACCTAAATAAAAGTGAAGATCAACTGAATACAAACAGCTATATTGAAGACAAATACAAAAAGGATAAGAAAATAACTGACAATCAGTTTTTATGCATATATTTTTTGAAAACAAACAACTAAGGGCAGCAGTTTTTGGAGTATCTGGAAAGATCTAGAAGGACAACAAAACTAAACAAAAGAAATCATCTAAGAACAAGCTTTTCAATCAACAACAAGGCAAGATTAAAATCAAACAATACTACATTATAGTCATGATAAACTGAAGATTACATTGAAAATTGAAGGACCGTCAGATTTAAATATAAACAACTAAGAAGCAGCATTGTGAATATCAAGAAGCATCCAATAAGAGAAATAATCCCTGTGGCGAGGGGGCGTGGCCAAGAGCCGTGGGAGCGAAACGAGGCCTGCCACAGATGAGATGCACCTGTGGCGCGCACCTGCCTTCAATCCCACGGAAGGAGCTCTGGACTATAAGAGGAGGAACGATGGCAGAGGACAGGGAGAGAGGACCGGGCCCGGACATGTTACTTTTGCTTTCAGTTTGACGGCAGTCTCCGTAAAGAGCTGCCGTCCGTTTGTTTTGATTTAGACGGCAGTCTCCGTGAGGAGCTGCCGTCCCTTTTATTAATAAATATTTATTTAAAACAGCGTCGGTTCTCCGCCTCCTTCTTCCCGGCGGCCAGGTGGCCGTAACTTCATTACAATCCCAAAACAAGCTTTAATTAACAAACAGGGAAGACAAAACCTCAAATTTAGGCCAAATTAATAACATCCGTGAGTAAGAGAAGAGTGACAGTTAAGAGTGTCACACACCGGATGCGCCGCGACACGGTGCGCACATGACAGTTGAAAGTATCACACACCAGACGTGCACATTTGCATGCTATTTAAAACTAAACTAATAAGATGGCGCTCTGTGGCGCGGCAGAAATATGAACAGTGTCCTGAGTCATGACTGGGCACCGTGGACAGCAGCCGAGTTGCAGTGCCGGTGTTTGTACCCTGTTAGAAACTTATGTTTAGAATTCTGAAATGCGTGTCGCTGCGCAGCGTGTCGCCGATCGGAGCTCCTAGTGTGCGACCTGCTTTAAGAATGGCAGCAGCGGCAGCAGGATCTTCTATGCCCCTCCCCCACAGCCAAAACCATCATATACCGACGCAGAGTGAAGAGTGTAAAGGACAGGAAGACATACAAACACCAGCTGCTCAGAACATACACAGAGACCCTAATAGCCAACTTTTGCCAAAAAAGAAACACATCCACCATCACTAATGTGCTGCTGTACTAAAGCAAAGAGCATAGAATCACCAAGAGGCGACACTCTAGTGCAATTTGGGAAACAGCCACTAGATGGCGCGGCAGCCATTTTGGAATGAAAATTCCAATAGAACAACAGCATATTATAAGTCTTTAAAATAAACTGTTAAAAGTGCTGATGATTGTGATAGTAAGTGTTGTATTGGCATCTTTCAGGTTGTATCTCAGCGTTAATGCGCTTTTTTTAAATGTATAAATAAAAACTAAGGAGCTGCTTGCCATCGCGACAGCAATAAGATCCAATGGACAGCCATCCACTTTCACTCCAAAATGGCGGAATCCAGGGCTGTTGCTGGGTGCTGCTGTTGCAATAAAACGTTCTATTGAGTGTCGCCTCTTGGTCATTCTAAGCTCTTTGACTAAAGCAAAGACTCTAGAATACACAAGACATATCACTTGTATCTTTTTGAATGGGAAAAAGTGTAACTGTCAATATGGTGAATAAAGCCCCGACTTCTAGTACAGGAGCCAATCATCAATCGCTATAGACTGACGATACTTCTGTAGATTTTCTGCGATTTGGACGTTTAGAAATTAAACTAAAGAGACAGTTGTTGTTTAATTTTATTGGTGATTCCTAATATGAAATTCAATCGTAAGCTTGTCAAGCAGTTTTGAAGAATTTTATGTTTTCCCATTCAGACAGAATGCCCTAGCATACTGTCTGAGATGCGTTTTAAAGATGGCCACCGAGTGAAATGACTTCTCTTAAAAAGACTTTGACTAAAGCTATCTGTCTCTATTACAAGAACTTTAAAAAGCACAGCATCTGTAATGGAAGACAAATCCAAATTCATGATGAAAAAAATGACACCACCTTTTTTCAACCGTAAATATATACCACAATGGAACCATAATGTTTAGGGGAAATGAATCTTGTCTCATCTCTGTTCAAGAAAACTTTAAATCAGCTAAAATTCACTGGTAGACCAGGGGAGACAACCAGAGAGAGCAGACAGCAGTGCTAAAGGCAGAAGCTCCAGGCTGGAGCTGAAGGAGCCTGTCCTAGACTGTGATGCCCAACTGGAGCAGTCGGTCACTCAGATTCGCAACAGCCTGTCTCTACAAGAGGTGGAGCTGGTGGAGCTCCGAGAACTGGTGCTCTTACAGACAACATCTAACAAATGTCTTCAACAACTTGAAAACAAACTGCAGCAGCTCACAAGTTACAACAGGACAGAAACACTAAGATGACGACTGTAAAAGAAGAATTGATCCACAGAGAAAAAGAAATATAAAGCCTGCGAGAACATGCAGAAACCCTCAAATGGCCTACATCGAGCACCACCCAGACACTATCTGAGACGAACACACAGAGCAGACACACACAAGCCCAACACCCCCAAGATCAAGAGAACACATCCAGAAAGGTAGAAATAGGTATTTTAATAGACTCAAATGGCAAGTACATCAATAAGAAATGGCTATTCCCCAGTCACAAAACATTAAATTCCCTACAGGTAATGCCCTTCTTCAGTTGGACAAAGAGGAACTTGGTAATCCCAGCCACATCATCATACACGTGGGGACAAATGGCCTGAAGACACAACAAGAAAGAGTTGTGCAGTCCATTACACAAGTGGCAATTAAAGCAACGGAGACTTTCCTTTCTTCAAAAATAATCATCTCTAACTTTTTACCCATAACTGATTACCACACGTGGACTATACAGAGAGTAAACACAGACATTTCACGTAGATGTGCTGAAATACCATTCACAATAACATTTGCATTGCACATCACCCTACACTGGGCATTCACTATGTTTAAGACCACGTCCATCTGCATAAAGACAATGTACATGTGTTTGCTAAAAACCTTGAAGATGTTGCTTTTGGTCGTACCCCAGACAATCCATCAAAGAGTAAAAGAGAACTTCACCATCCTCAATCTAAAACACGTGCTATTCCAACATCACCACATAGTGCCTCTTACCCACATCCGGTTGGTCTCTATCCTGTATCTTGGAGAATCCACTAGCAGCACCAACACCTTCAGCACCTAAGTCCTGTACCAGTGCACCCACACCCTTAGCATCCACGCCCTGTCCCAGCAGACCATCAGCACACAAGTCGTGTGCCAGTGTACCCACACCATCAGCACCCACACCCTGCCCCAGCGGACCATCAGCACCCACGTCCTGTGCAAGTGCACCCACACAGTCAGCACCCGTTCCCTGTGCCAGCAGACCATCAGCACCCACGTCCTGTCCCAGTGCACCAACACTCTCAGCATCCACACCCTGTGCCAGTGCACCCACGCCCAATGCCAGCAGACCACCAGCACCTACGCCCTGTGCCAGTGCACCCACACCCTTAGCACCAACACCCACTGCCAGCATACCTACACCCTCAGTACCCACACCTTCAGCCGGCCCCATAACACCATCAACGATGGCAGGATCTTGTAGTACCACCACACCACCAGCAGAGGAAACAGCTTAGACTCAGAGGAGCCCCAGTGATGGGTGACAACACCTGGACAAAACAGATGCCTGCTGAGCTATGCTGTAGCACTAAAACAGCTAGTGGACACACACAGCACCCGTCTGAGAGAGATCAAACACATGCTCAGTTTAATCTGCACACGGCTGATGGATAGTTGTGAGTAAAATACTCAAAATTGCTTGTACTCTAGATAATAATTTAAATATAAATGACTGTACGTGTTATTTAGGTATTTTATGCTTAATATGGATTGGTTCTATTCTAGAGGAAATGTTAAAATAGTTTGTTGACCAAATGAAACCACTGACAATCTCACTGTGGAATATCCAGGGTGTTAACTCATCTAGTCTTGGGTGTAAAGTTAACACCTTGGATTTAAAAAAAGCATTTCAAACATAGACATCATAATACTCCAGGAAACATGGCGCAGAACTGATGAGGTCACTCTTTGTCCTCCAGGATACCGTGAAATATCTATTTCATCTAAAAAACATTTAAAAAAAATTAAACACGGTTGAGATTCGGGGGGCACGATAATCTGGCACAAACTCAAAATCGATAAATATATCAAATTAATTTAAAAGAGAATCGACAATCAGCTCAGTCAAACAAAAAAGGACATATTTTTATGTGCTCTTTACATTCCTCAATCCGAATCTCCATACTACAATAAAAACTTCTTTGAGGCTATCCAGACTCAAAAAATCCACTTCCAGGCACAGGGAAGTGTGCTGCTGTGTGGAGATCTCAATGCTGGAACAGGGTCCTTAACTGACTGTACCACAGACAGAGGGAATAAATACATATTTGGACAGAGTTATTAACAAAACAGTGTAAATGTTTCTAGGAATAACTCTGAAGCCCAAATAAATAAGAATGAAAAGCTCCTACTTGAGCTCTGTTGAATCCTCGGTCTGTATCTGGCCAATGGCAGGGTGAGAGGAGACTCTCTGGGCAGGTACACCTACAGATTTAGATTTGTTCTCTTTCAGTGCATTCACTGTTAAACCACTAACACCTCTATCAGATCACAGCCAAATCACACCTTATAATAAAATAATTATAGATGGGTACAAGACAGCTCTGAAACAGAAAAGCCACTGAAGACAATCAAATAGGTTTACTTTTGGATAAATTTATGGAAAATAGTTATCCTGATAATGGAGATGGTGTTAATCTAGCTGTAGAAAACATAAATGACATATCTGATTATTTGGCAACGATATCTAATATTAAAACTACTAAGAAAACTTTTAAACAAAAACAAAAGAATGAAAAATGGTATGACTTTGATTGTAAAACACTAAGGAAAAACTTAAGACAACTAGCAAATCCAAAACACAGACAACCAGAGAATACAGATTTACATCTTCAGTACTGTGAGGAGCTTAAAAATATAAAAATACAATCAGAAAAAAGACAGAAAAGTACATCCATAAACAGCTCAAAACAATAGAAGAATCTGTTGATTCAAGCTATTTCTGGGACAACTGGAACCTCCTTATTATAAAGAAACCTGAACAGCTAACAATACAAAATAGAGACAGCTGGAAAAAACACTTTGAAAAACTGTTTAGTAAAAATAAACGTGACTACAGAACAATCACATATATATAATAAATTTACCCATACAGAGCAAATATTTGGCAAATACCAAAATCCGTTAGACTATTCTATCACAGAAAAAGAGCTAACAGATAAAATAAAAGTTCTACCAACAAAAAAGGCAAGTGGTCCAGACGGTATCCTTAATGAAATGATTTAAAACATAAAACACAAATTCCAATTGGCTATAATGAAACTGTTCAATTTGGTTCTGAATGTTGGTCATTTCCCTGACATATGGAATAAAGTCAGAAATTAATAATGCTTATATTCAAAAGTGAAGACAAATCAGACCCTAACAATTACAGAGGCATTTATGTGAGCAGATCTGGGGAAGCTGTTCGGCAGCAGCATCAACACCAGACTCAGACATCAGTAGGCTACCTTACAAAGCACAATGTCCTCAGCAAAAGTCAGATTTCTGCCAAATTACAGAACATCAGACCATATCTTCAACCTTCTCTGATTGACAAATACGCCATAAGATACAGTCTGCATTTTTATGAATTTCATGGTACAATCTGCTCGCTCCTCTTGCCGGTTCAAAAACATTAAAAGTGTTTTTCTTCATCATCTACGTTACAAGTAATTTTTTTTTGCTGACCACTTACCATACAGCAGATTGAGAAGTCTTCAAACTATTTTGTCCCATGAAAAAAAAAATCTTTGCATGCCCAATAATCAACTTGCTATTATCTAGCGTGCAATTTCTGATACATCCATTTATCTAACGGCAGAAGCATCACCTACAGTCCTGGAGGCATATACCACAAATGTGTTTTTCTTTGCAAATGCACTTCCAAATAATATACCGATGCATATCTTTAGCTGGAACAATTGTCATTACTGCAATTGGCACAGGTTTACAAACTGATACTTCATAGGTCTTAGCTGACAGATTGATTCAATTACTGTGTAATGTCAACCATAAAGTTAACTTCTGGACTGATGCTAGAGATTAGCTGCAGTCAGTCAGATAAGGAGTTAATGCATTATATTGCATGTTTAATCTTAATTATGCCATTACTTTCTCCCGCCATTCCACGAGTTTGCATTCTTTTGGTAAGCATGAGTAACGTTAGCTGCTAATGTGGGTGCGTCTCAATCAGTCTCAGTCAGCTCACTTGTTCAGTAGCACTGATCAGGGATTCAGCCAGTTTAAGGGCTGTTTTAATTACAAAATTCTTTCAATGCATTGAAACACTTGCTGCCTAAAAAGTGCCCTTAACAAATATAACGAAAAATTAGATTTTTTTAAAAAGAAACAGCCTATATATTTAAAAATAAAGAACAGTTAGCCAAATAAGTTATAGAACAATGTAGCAAACATTTATATATAAATATTTATAAATGAACTATATATGAATATTTATAAATGAACTATATATATATATATATATATATATATATATATATAGTTCATTTATATATATATATATATAGTTCATT
>CAIGQZ010032318.1:17044775-17058972 GCA_903798205.1 Danio tinwini
CACACACACACACACACACACACACACACACACACACACACACACACACACACACACACACACACACACACACACACACACACACACACACACACACACACACACACACACACACTACCCTCTTCCTCAGAGGACACAAGACAAAAAGCGTTATCCTTAAGTCCTTAACAGAAACATTCAAAAACAGAATACAAAGAATTTGTATTAAAGAAACAACTTCACATTAGTTACTAACACCCTAGTACACAGTACCCGGTTCTCACCAACGTTATCAGGGCCGGCGCGTCCATAGAATAGTGAGGGTGGCATCCGTGAACTCCCCCGGTTCTCACTTTCATCAGCGACACCCACCCCCTCCCTCCCGGTCCTCACTTTCTTCCAGTCTCCTGGATTTTTTGTGTGTGCATGAGTGCATTAAAGCAGTGTAGTTAATCACCAGCCTATTGCTGTTATTAACAATAACACACATTCAGTATTAATCCACACAGTGGCAAAAGCTGAACTATTCTAAACCTTGACCGCCGCACGTGTGTAAGAACAGCTGACGGTAGCCATAGCAATGACAAACGACAGTATTACAAGCTCACAAACACGTTTGAATACGCAAAAAAATTGGCATGCATCGCGTTTTTAGCGTGGTTATAGTCGCAATATGTATAAGTGTTATATGTTCTCAGGGCTTACCTGTACTCTGCTTTGCCCAACAATCACCAACCCTCATTACAAAACGGAGGAAAATAGAAACTAATCCATGAGCTGTGTATTCCTGTGGAGCTCTGTCAAAGTCTCATACGTCAGTAGTCTTTTCTGATTCTTCCTTTTTTGCAAAAATAAACCTCAACCACTGACTCTTCACAGCTTCATCTTTGGTTAGAGAATATAACACGAACTTTCCCTCAAACTTCCAATAATATCCAGCAAAGCACAGCGTCTTCATGACTCATGACTTCAGGATCTGTTTATCTTCCTCTGTCTTTGCAGCTGTGTTAGTGGGCGGGGCCGAAGGTTTAATTTTTGCGGGTCCGCGCGCAACCATTATGTTTCGTATCGACGTCATGCCGAAATGGATAAAGACTCGTTATCAAGACGATTCATTCCAACCACTATGAGTTGACTCTTTTATAGATAAATCAATAGTTTTGAACACTGTCCACTTTCAGATTTAAGCTTTAGCTGGATATTTCACTTCACTTAAGAGCTGTGTTACACACTACATAGAAGGTCATTTTCAAAAACCCATAATAGGGGCTCATTAATAAGACTAATATTTTGATACTAGTGACATTTGAATCTAACAGCCAAACAAGATACATTTTTTATACATGATGTGACCTTTACAAGTAACATTTACAAAAGTATAGACAATCTGACCAAACGCATGGACAAAGCAGCAAAAAAATGTCTGCATTTAAATTTAAGGTGAGTTACTTTCTTATAGCAGCGAATTTCTTAATATTTAATTTACTTATTATTTCACACTGCTGTATTATTATATTCTTCTTCTTATTGTTGTTGTTGTTGTTGACTGAGCCTGCCAAAAGTAGCGTTTAATAGGCCCGAGCTTGGCAGTGCTGCAGCACTTGTGGTTCTGACTCTGCATCTATTGTGTGATCCAGACGTGGCCCTCTGCTAATTCTGGCACACGTTGCTTCATCATGGCTATAAAGCTTTGGGCTGATCCATGTTTGCAGTAACTCGCCCGGTGTTTTGGCTGTGGATATCTTTATTGCAATTGGTTTTGTTGGGGTGTATGGAAACCTGCATTCAGATAATATCGCATGAAGTCAGAAAAGCAGTATCCTGTTTTTCCCTCTCTATTTTGCTAAAACAAACAGTTTTGAAATATATTTGTGCTTCTGTCTGTATGACCATGAGTTACAGAGTAAGTTTCCTATGGAAGTAAAATGATGCGTAATGTCTTTGAAATAAAAAGCATGTTGAATAGCACTAAAAAATAAATAAATAATGCATTGAATTAACAAGTGCTTGCATTTTAAAGCCATTTTAGGTCCTGCAATTTGACAAAGCTGTTTATTTAAGATGTGAATATTTAAAAAAATATATATATATTTCATATACATTTTCATAGTTAAAAAAATATTAATCATATTCACCTTCCCAAATTCACTTCCAACAATATTCAGTTCTGTTTTTAAAATATGATGTATAATATTTAATTTAGTTTAAAAATTAATTCCATAAATTCAGTGGTTCCATTTAAGTTGTTAAAACCTGTGGGGTTACATGTACATTTAAACATCTTTTGACAAATATGATGATTTTCCACAGTATCTCTCCGTCTTCCATTTTAAAAAACTACAATCCGTAAAATTAGGAAAACGAAGAGAAGGGCATACAGAGCCATATAATAAAGGTAAAATTAAGAAATATCAATGTAGAATCACTAATGTGGGGATGATTTATATGAGAGTAATAAACCAAATAAATGTCCAATACTACTACTACTACTACTATTATTATTCAGGGTGATAAGATGGCTCAGTTGTTAGCACTGTTGCCTCACAGCAAGAAGGTCATTGATTCAAGTCCCGGCTTGGCAAGTTGGCCCATGTTTGCGTGGCTTTCCACCATGTGCTTCGATTTCCCCCACAGTCCAAAGACAGGTATAGGTGAATTGGGTGAACTAAATTAACTGTAGTGCGTGTGAGAGAGAATATGAGAGTGTATGGGTGTTTCCCAAAACTGGGTTGTAAAACATATGCTGGAATAGTTGGTAGTTCACTCCGCTGTGGTGAACCCAGATAAATAAGGAACTAAGCTGAAGGAAAATGAATGAATAAATGTATGAATAATTTAAAAATAATAATAATAATAATAATGATAATGAAAATATATCTTCCAATCTTGACATAGCCTAATAAATTTAAACAGTGTAAAAAAGGGGATATGAACACAAACAATTTATAGCCCAATATTAAGCCCTCAATGATTATGCAATAGACAGTGCTGTATGACTTAAGGAACTGAAGATGATGCTCCTTTAATGTATTATTCTCTAAGTTACTCTAAGTTAAATTATTTTAAATTACATGTCCCTTCCATTCTACTCACAACTTATGCCTCTAAAAAACCTTACCTGAACACTGGTACATCTAACAATTCCAAAGCTCGAAAACTGATCAGTTGTAACATTCTCATTATATTTTTCTGGTTTTGTAACTAATATCCTTCTTCTTAATTGTTCTTTGTTTTTATCTATTTTGTGTTTATCCATTGTTTAACCATTGTGTGTATCTATTTAAATTTGCTTTTATATTATTTTCCTCTTTCTCTTTTTTACTTAGGCTGTATTCTTTATAGAGGTCTTATCAACATAATAATAATAATAATAATAATAAAAGGTTACGTCTATGGAAAATAGAGATAATGCGTAACATCATATTTGTCAAAAGAAGTTTAACATGCATGTAACCCCATCTGTCCAATGCTCACCCAGTCGCTCTGAGCAGGGAGCAAACCAGTGTCTCAAGTATGGGTGACAAATGTTCTAACGAAGAAGCTGAAGGGGCCATTCACATATTGCATCTTTTGCACACGCAAATTTGTTATTTCGAATGGTGGCGCATGGCTTGTGCATGCATATTGGTAGTGATGTGCATGCAACACGCATGTGGTGTGCAAAGCAGCATAACGTGGTTGTCTATTACAAGTGCACCTAATTAAAAAACATCTTTTCAGAATGATGTAAGTCACATGACAAGAACTGCTTCAAACCTGCATGAAATATAAACATTTCAAGACTAATGACAAATACAGAACACCCAAACACTGCAGTGCTTTTTAATTTTCTCCATAAACAAAACTTGCATCAGAATTGCAGCAATGTTTAGTCAGTTTGTTATCCTCTAAAAATCCTTTGGCCAATGGTCGCCTAGCAATGACAGATAACATGGCAGTGCAATTGAGAAACACGTTAAAAATGGTGAAGAAAACAATGTGCTCGCACTTTCCACGTGCTTTAGACGCGATATGTGAATGGCCCCTTATGACAGCAAAACATAACGTCTATCGCTAGATCACTTCTTGAGATCTGGGGAGTGAGGTTTAACGCACAGCACCTAGACGCCTCCATAACATTAGGGCAAATATACAGTTTTATGCAAAAGCCTGATAATTGCCCCTGATAATTATCATAATTGCAAGTCATAGTCTGCTGGCCTTTCAAAACACAATTTCATTTGGATATATTTTATACCCTATGAAAAAAAGCAACATTTTAGTTCTGACATAACATTAATTTAAAACACACAGACATGAGACATATACCTATAGAAAGCTTGAAGTGTCTACTTTTAAATGCAGTGAGTGCATGTTGAAAACAAATATTGGCTGATAAATTATTCAGTATAAAACCAACACTATGTCTAGTTTCTCAGTCTGAGCTCATAAGTTTTAATGTGACTACGCCCACCAGTCCACGCCCTCCATGAATACATTAATACACGAGAAAGAGACATATCTGCATAAAGCTTGGAAGGTGAACTTTCTAACTCATTTTGATAACAATGTTGTCTTGCTAGATGTTATACACTGCACACTGTTTTGGTGTGTGTATGTTCTCTCTGTCTCTCTCTGCCCTGTCATTTTCACAGGTACCACCTACTTTGGAGCACTATTGGCTGACAGGACTGCCAATCTAAATCAACGTTGTGACGACTTCTCTCTCTGCTAATCACGCTCATTGCAGAGCCCTTTAAATCTGATGCAGCAACGGGAAGAGATCAGCTGCTGTTGTTGTTTTGGCATATTGTCTGTTTGGTGGTGTCCGTGTGCGTTTGTAGCTGTTACTAACATTGACTTGAGTGAGATTAAATAATTTTGACTTTGAGTGAGATTTACTAACGTTGACTTTGAGTAAGATATTAACGTTGACTTTGAATAAGATATACTAATTTGAGTTGTCCGTTGTTAAGAGTTTTGACGTGTTTTTTTTTTTTTTACATCTTTAACCCGCTAATGTTCCATTCAAAAACCTTTTGTGACTTGCAGACAAGGGAGATCTGAAACAACATAGTAAGTCACGTGACATGCATACCTTGTACACAGGATTATTAATGTATAGACACACTAGTTAGCAAAGTGCGCTAATGTGTATTTCTATTTTTTAGTTAAAGTAAGTTCAGGGCACTTTGCGCTGAAGACTTTTCTTTTTCATATTGTTGTTTTCTTATTTAGAGGATTGGGGAGGAGATTAAGGGAATATTTTTGCTATGTTTATTTCTTTGATTTGCTAGCGCAACCTTTTGTTTCCTCTCCCGTTTGTCTTGGTTCTTTTCAAATATATTATTATTTGTAAATATTGTAAATACTGTGAGAGCAATAAATCTTTTGCAGTGCTAATTCGTTGTTTTGTGTTCTCTCTTGCCATCTTCATCATTGGTTTACTCTTTGGTCCTCTCTTGTTACTCCTTTTAATTCCATAGACATATTTCCATCAAGGATCATAACACTAGGTAATCCATAGAATTCTCCCGGCAGAGGGCGCAACATACCAGCTCTTCCCAAGTTTGTCATTATTAAAAACAATGACGAAAGCTGCCCCCATGCCCAAAAAAAAGACAGTGTACTGGCTAGAAAGTACACGCCCCCAAACAAACGAAGCACGCTTGAAATTAAATTGAGTTTATTAAATTGAAGTTATGACCCATTTAAACTTAAAATATTATTTTGATTTAAAGTAATTGTTTTTCATGTTTAAGATATTTTTCATTCTTATGTTTAAAGCTTTTTTCATTACGTTACTTCAGTGTCTCAGTCATTCAGAAATTATTATTAAATGCTGGATTAATGCACAAAAGAGTTTTTATCACAACAGTTTTGCAAACACGTTTTATACCATTTCAAATACATTTATATAAGACAATATATTTTGTCCATGCTGAATAAGTACATATACAGTGCTCAGCGTAATTGAATACAGCCCAATTTGAAAATGAATATTTTTATCCATTTCTTAGTGAATATAGGCAATGTATCTTGGTGCATTTAAACAAAACAGATTTTCTAAATGGATATATTTATGGAAAAAAAATTTAGTCACCAAACAAATTTAGAAATTTAAAGATAATACAATTAAATTCAAGCTAAATATTGCAAAAAGAATTACAACCTACAAATTTCAACAAATTTTTTTAAAACTTAATTTTTTGCTTCTCTTGATTTTTTCCTCTTTTTAAAATTTGTATTTACATTTTTTTTCTATAACATAAATTTGGGTGTACTAGTTTTTGGACCATTATCGTAAGCTATTTTGGTAAATGAGCTCCAGATTTGGCTTCAGTACTGACTAATGTATATGCACAAATATAATATTGTATTGCTTCCTATTAAAAATATGAATAAAAAAACTAGATTTGTGAGGGGTGTACTTGTATATACATGGTCATACAAGCATTTAGTTTGGGCTAGCTTTTGCAGATGGACATTGCTTTACAATGCCCTTGATAGGTGAGTGGTGGAGTGTCTTTTGTCTCTCAAGGTGTGAATTATTTATGACCATTGTCACTCACGCATACAGCTGAGATCACCCAAAACGATCTTAACAAATTATTTTGATTGTAATGTTTTCTTTGAATGAGAAAACAAAATAATTTTCGTGTTATTGGGAAGTAAATATTCTAACCTACAAGACTTGAGTCTTACTCAGGCACATTCAGTGTGTTTTTTGGACCTTATTTCAGCTACATTTTTTTCTCCAAAACTTACTAACCATGCATAATTTAGTTTCTAAACAACGCAATCATGTACATCAATATTTTTACACATTGTTGTAGCACAGTTTGTGCTGAATACAAAAAAAAATACACGTTGGCCAGTACTATGCAATAAGTAGCTGAAATAAGCACAAATGTCAGGGCATTGAAATCACCCCCAAAATCACCTCAGACCCCTGGGGGTTAAATCATTGCATTATTTTTTCAGTTAAGGCTATTCAACATGCTTTATATTTCAAATATATTAGGCATTATTTTACTTTCATAGTTTCCTCTCTTAAAAGAAAAAAAGTTACTCTTAGAACAAGTGAATGGCACGAATAGAGAACTCTCTTGCCTGAGAGTGTGCCAGGAGACCAATTTTAAGTATGGGTAACCATACTTGACATCACTTCACACTAATTTGCAGTAAATTTAATTGTGTACACATTTTATTTTGTGCTTTGAAAGTATTTAATGTATTTAATTTTCCTCTGGGAAAAACAGACTTTAAAAAAATTATAATTAATATTATAATATTATGATAAATTTGTAGTTATATGGTAAAATCACATGCCTGAATGACGTTGCTTTTTTTTCCATGAAAGGGCCATGTTTCAAGACACGCAATGGAAAGGACCAAACTGAAAGGCAGGTATGGGAGTGCCTGAACTATCCATGTACTTATTTTACCTTATCTAAAAGTAATACTTTGTTTTCCATCATTTTTTAAATATATTGAGTAGTGAGTGGGTCAACCCATATTGAAGTATTTCTTGAGTCATGGACAGTCTTTGAGTTTAGATTCCCTTCAAAATCAAAAGCAAACCTTTATGCTTAGAAAGCCTAGGCTATTTTTCCAAGTTTTATAAATAAATTGTACAAATGAAGTAGTAAGGAGACAAAATGAGAAATGATTTGAAACTGATTAAAAAATAATATAACCATTATTAATCATAATAATAACAATGATAAAATAATAATAATAATAAAATCTTAATATAGTCTTTATTTCTTATTAGCTTAAATTTTATATTTCAGCATGCCTTACATAAACAAATAAAGCATACACTCCACCAAAAATTCTACAATAACCAAGAATAGAAATAGAAGAATAGAATAAAAATGTGGAATTAATAAAGAATGTTTTGAAATAAAAGATTTTTCCATTACAGCAGCAGTTTATAAAAATAAATAGTTGTTTATTTATTTGGGGTGAAATACTTTTGTTTATAAATTGAGAGATGTAGCATTGTTCTAAAATATGGTTTTAATTATGACATGAAAAGTTTGCCTTAGAGAAGCGCTGCTGCACATTTACTTGGATTATTTATTATTATATTTTTATAAAATAAAACTTAAAGGTGCAGTAAGTGATCAGCCAAAATGCTATTTGTTAGCATATCTTTGAAACAGTCCCTCCCCTGCACTGCAAAAAATGCTTTTCTTACATAGATTTCTTGTCTTGTCTCTAGTTCAATTACCTAAAAAGTCTTAATCACGAAACATTTTCTTGGCAAGCAAAACATATTGTTTTGTTTTCAGAAATAATATGCCAATATTAAGTCATTTTTTTCTTAAAACAAGCTAAATAATCTGCCAATGGGGTAAGCAAAATACTCTAGTTTTTCCTTTTGATATAAGATTATTTTGCTTACCCCATTGGCAGATTATTTTGCTTGTTTTAAGGAAAAGCTCACTTCAATTTGGCATATTATTTCTTAAAACAAGACAATATGTTTTGCTTGTCTAGAAAATTCTTCTTGATTTAAGAATTTTTAGATATTTGGACTAGAAACAAGACAAAAAAAAAAGAAAAGCATTTTTGCAGTGTATAAATACATTAAGATCGTTTATTTTAATCATTACTATTGGAATGTACTTTGACTTGTATTTCATTGCAGACAATACAACAAGCATTATTTAATGTGCTCCTCGTGATTTTTAGTGTTTGTTTGTTTTTTTCAAAATAAACAGGTGTTCGGAGTTTGGTTCCTGCAACACATTTCAAAAAAGTTGAAACAGTAAAGCATTTACCACTTTGTAATGTTGCTATTTCTTTTCACAACACTTAAAAGACGTTTAGGGACTGAAGACACCAAGTAATGAAGTGTTTTATGTGTAATTTTGTCTCATTCTTCCTGCAAACAAGTTTTAAGTTGGGCAACAGTACAGAAAATGTGCCACAAATCCTCTATTGGAGACAGGTCGGAAATGCAGGCTGGCAAGTCAAGTACATGCATCCTTTTCCTCCGCAACCAGGACTTTATAATGTGTGCAAAATGTGGTTTTGCATTGTCTTGTTCAAATATGCAAGAGCATCCCTGGAAAAGAAGGAAGCATATGTGTGCTCCAAAATCTTCGTGTATTTTTCAGCATTAATGGTGCCACCACAGAAGTGCAAGTTACCTTTGCCAAGGCACTGAGACAATCCCATACTATGACAAAACCTGGCTTTTAGACATGTTGCTGGTAACAGTCTGGATGATCCGTTTCTTTATTTGTTCAAAGCACAAAGCGTCCATTTCTCCCAAAAAAATACTGATTCATCTAAAGATAGTATGTGTCCATGTGTGGGTCCATCCCAGATGCCTCAAAGCCCAGAGAAATCAATGACACTTTTGGACTCTGTTAACATAGGGTGTCTATTGACAAAGTGCAGTTTTAACTGGCATTTGTGGATGTAACTTTGTATTGTGGTACTTGACAAAGGTTTGTTTTTGGTGGTGATATTGCTTATAGATGAATGACTATTTTTAATGACTGTGGGATTGGAGATCACGGTTGTTCAGTCTAGGCTTGCACCCTTGTCCTTTAAAAGTTAAAAATCCTCCAGATTCCTTGAATCTTTAACTTTGTTATGCACTGCTGAAGGTGAAATATCCAAATGTCATCCTATCATTCTTAGAGGAACATTGTTTTTAAACATTTCAAAGATTTTCTCACGCATTTGTTGGCAAACTAGCAATACTCAGCCCATCGTTGCTCCTAAAGAACTAGAAACTTCTTGGATGCTGCCTTTGTACCAAATCATAATTACAGTCACCTGTTGACCTCACATGTTTCAAATCACAAAATTATTAACCCAATTGACCTGTTACTAGCCCTAAATTGCTCCTGTCCCAACTTACTTTGGAATGTGTTGCAGGTCTGAATGACAGGTAAGGACGTATGAAATTGAATTAAATTAACTTGACCAGACAAAGCATGCAATAATTTGTGTTCATATTGCCTGCAATGAAATACAAATCAAAGAAATTTGGAAATCACTACTTTCTTTTTTTATTTGCGTTTTCCATAATGTCCGAAGTTTTTCTGATTTGGGGTCGTAATCAAAGAACTTTGCTGCTGTATCATGGCTGCACCAGACAGAATGATATTACGCAGAGATTGAAAATGGGCTACATTCAGAAGGCACCTTGAAACTATGGAGACATGAGAGATGCATTTGTTTAAACAAGTTTCTGTAAAGAACATTCTACGTTACAACATTAATAGATAATTTGTTGTCAAGATTAATAAGGGAATTAATTGTACTAATTAATTGTAAATCTTGAATACCACTATTGTCCTTCATTGCAGGAAAAATAATCAACATCAACAAAGCCTGACATTTCTGTCAGTCTTATTACTATTACTTCTGTTAAAAATATCACCTGAACTCACCATGAGTAGTATGGAGAAAATAAAGCACTGAGGTAAAAATCATGACTTGTATTAAACATTTTTATTTTGTAGATCATTTATTTTATGCATGGATGATTTATTAATAACTGTAATTCTCTTTTTAAAATACTGATGAGGTGCCTGTGTTAAATAGTATCCAATAGCATACTTTTTTTTTTGTTTTTTTTACATATTTGTATTTTTTATGTTTTTTAGTTTATATATATAAAATGAATGCCTCAGCTTAGTTTGCAGTAATCACTATGCAAAAATCATTATGCATTCGGTTTATTTTTTATATATATTGTAAGATCTGTAATGTTAGATTATTTTTTTTTATAAATTGATTGTTTATAAGGACTACTATTGACCGTACATTAAAAAGGTTAGTTAGTTGGTTGAACACATCAAATCTTAATAAATCTGTGTGTTCTGATTGAAAGCAACAGACACGTCTCCGCTCATGTTTCTATAGTTTCATGGGGCCCTCTGAAAACAGCCCATTCTTATGCGCTGTGTAATATTATTCCACCTGGTGCAGGCATGTCGATTTTCTTGACTATTATGCTAGAATGAGAGCATATTTCCTACCAATAACTTGTTTTTTTTGTAGCAACATCTAATTTAAAGGTCACATTTTAAGCACATTTTTACATTACAATTGTAACCATGCACATACAGTGTCTGCTACCTTAGTAAAGGTTTTGGTGATACGTGACTGGATGTTGTTGGTTGTGGTGCTGAATGTTTTGCAGCTCTGAGCCATTAACCGGGCAGCAAAGTCTCGCAGAGCCCAGTGATTGTCCACATCAGGCCTCAAACACAGCTGCTTACTGACAATACATGTCACCACTGCGGGGATCAACTCATGGAGCTGGAAAAAAAGCAAAAAATAAAGAATTTTTATTACATTTCCAAGGAACTCTAAACATGAAGCATGTTTACAAAGTTTACAAATTCTTTAAGGTATACAAAGCAGCAAGTCATGTGTCTTCTAAGTGTAGAAAACAACTTGACGTTTAACGTAAGATTAAGATAAAGATTAATTAATTTAACAGGCAAAAAGAAAAGAAAATTATAATAATGAAATAATATGCATATAATAACTCACATATTTCTCCAAATATAGAGTTGGATTGTCCATTAGAGCCTTCACCATCCTCATCAAATATATCAGCAAAGCCAAGTTATTCTGAACAACATTTACACGCACCTGGAAGTGAGAAAAGACAACTTACTCTCGTCACACCACCAAAATAAAAAAGCTGACCCAATTTTAGGGTGTAACTAGATAAAAATAAAATAGGAAAAAGCAGTCAAAAGTTATAGATAATTTATCGAAACTAGCTATATTAAAATACACCTGAAGTATAAAAAACAAAACACCTCGTCAAAAGTTTATATAGCCCTACTATAATTTAAAAGAAAGCTGCAAAGTGGGCTATATTATTTTAATTCTAGCCTATATTATTTTATTTCATTTCCTCTGTCACTTGCAGTTCGATACGCACGCTCTGCATGAGAGACCAAGCAATATTGACCTTTTTATAGGCTATAGGCTACTAGAGTATACAATAATTTAGTTTTTTACATTTAGTATTGCTTTAATTTGCATACATTTGACGTTTTAAAGTTTATATAGGCCTAAAATGAACGCCTCAGTTCAGTGCAGAGTTATTATTTAAAACAAACCTGCATTTTTAATGTAGTTGAAAAAAATTTCATGACAGAAAATTACGTCATGGGGTGTGTTTGAATCTGTTTGAGCTTTTTGACGGTAGCCCATTTGGTTCAAAAGTTATAATGATAAACAAGTGAAACTTTGACAAGTGGTGGCACTAGAGAGTTTGAGTTAGAGACTTCAGGTTTGCTATGGTTCATGTTGACACTGCCCTCTATCATTGTGCTAAATTATACAACTTTCCCGTGGTTATATGGGCTGCCATTCAAATCAGGCGGAAGAAGAAAAATAATAGGAACGCTAATGGAAGCAATAGGTGCCTTCACAGCATTGCTGCTTGGCCCCTAATAATAATAATAATAATAATAATAATAATAACAAAGAATATTTATAGTAAAGAATATTTATTTTGAATTTATTTTGAACTTTGAGCTCTGGCTTGCCCTGGCCCAACATTTGAATTGCTGCTGCCCCCTTCCCCCCCTCAAACCTGAATGTTGCAGAGAGAACACCGTGATGCTTTATATTAGCCTATCAATAGCCCCATTTCCCCCATTGAGTCAGGGCTTTTGTCAGGCCAGGCAGTCCAGTTTAGTAGAAAGAAGAAAGTCAAATAAGAATCACGCACATAAAGCACATCATCGCACCACCATGAATGGATTAAAATGGATACCAAGCAAACTAATTACACATTACTGTACAGGATTACAATACATGTCTATACGCAAATGCCTATGTTATTCATTATATTGATTTACCTGACCGACTGTAGGCATCGTGCATTGAGTGGTCTCGACACTAATGGAGGGATGACCCAGCGCATCATACCTAATATAAAACCACAGAATTTCTCTGGTAATAACTCCGTATACAATGTATTTTATAACATCCTCGTTTCAATAGACGCCGTCAAACATTCAGCCTAAATGCTCCGGAGTGACCTAAAACATACTTTTCTCCTAGGCTATATCAAACTTAATAGATAAGTCCCTTTTAATTAAGAAAATAATTAAGAAATTATTAAGTAGGCTATATCCTTCCAATAAAGCTTCATCTAAAATTTCATTTTTACAAAAAGACATAACAGAATAATGTTGGATAATGACTGTAGGAAAAAAAGGTGTATATCCAAATCTATTTTTTCCAAGATATATTTTTTAAGCTGGAAGTGCAGTGCATTCTTAATTGACGCCCCGCTAATGTTTCTGTGGACATTAGCTGCCATCATTAACGGTTTATCAAGTTAAATTTTAAAACTGAATCAATAACAGTTTTTTCCTTTTCTAAAGCAGTAGCAGTAGCCTAAACAAAACATTGTAGTTTTACAAACATATAGATAAGCATTTTTATAAATGAACATCACAAAAGGCCTACAATATTAACTCAAACCCTATTTTTCGGTTAGGCTATATCCACAGGTGCTGCCGTTATTCTACGGGTCAGGTAATCAAAAATTGGCTGCACATTTTTGGGTGGGTTGCAGGTAAATAAAATTAACCATTGGTTATGCAAACGTTGACTACTTTTTCTCAAATATTAAGGAATGAGAGACATTTGAATAGCTTTTATTAAACATGTCTTATCCTGTGTTGTTTTAATTACGAATGCCATTACAATATATGCCTCCACGATCATATCAAACATGTTTGATATCCAGGATTTTAAATTGGGCTGATCACAGTTGTTCCAACCTATTCTGCATTACTAAAGCAAAGAACTGGGTAGAATCACATTGGTTTTAATAAATAAATATAGGCTATATAGTTTTTAAAATAGTCTTAAATTATCCTTTTGTATTAGCCAGATTTAACGTTCTTATACCCGTGTGCAGATATGTATGACACTTGTATAGCGGGTAAACATTGTCAGTTATCTCCAAAAGCCAAGTGATTAAACACTTTAAACTTTGTAGATTTTTTTTTCTATAATGGGGCTAGAATTTGTTCAATATAAAAATTATTAGGCTTAGTCTAGAGTCGAGTAGGCTATAAGAATGAGTAGGCTATAAGATAACTGCAGACTGCGGCTACCTGCATTCAGTGCATTCTATTATATATTTCTACACTGTACTTTTAAACATATAGTAATCTAATAATAATAATAATAATAATAATAATAATAATAATAATAATAATAA
>CAIGQZ010032318.1:17058982-17074638 GCA_903798205.1 Danio tinwini
AATAATAATAATAATAATAATAATAATAATAATAATAATAATAATAAGCAATTATTAGTAGGCTATTGATAAAGTGGGTTATTCCCTTCATGGTTGTGAAAGTGTCCTGCAAGCATAAAGAGAATAGCTGGGGAGACACACATCGGTTTTAACAAATATATAAATATATATAAGCTAATTTATAATAAGCTTAAATTATATATTTTTTTATTAGCAGCTTTAATTCTGTGCGTGTGGTGTTTTTGACCCAGACGTGTAGCCAATATACAATGCCTAAACATAAAAATGTGCTTTTAGAAACTTAACATATTTCTATTTTATATTGGCTGTTTAGGATACGGGATAGAATAGCATACAGTATAAAAAACATTCAGTCCCGTAAACAGAAATAGACTGGCTATAAGAGGATGCACTCTTTTAAACTCTTCTGTTCACTCTGCATGCATGTGAAAGAGAAATGAACAGAGAAAAAAATGAACAGACGATAAATAATATGCTGATAAATATTTGCTTGCAGATATGCCTATTTATTTAATTTATAACTGCCACTAATAGCTATGTAAAAGAGAACCTATTTTGAGTGCATGAGAGTGTTTTGCATGTAGTGGCAGTTGGTCAAATATTTGTAACCTAGCCTATAATAAATAATATTTATTGATATATGTAATATTTATTGATATATGTAATACTGCGAATCAGGTGATGTGCTCCAATCGGCTCGATAACCTTAATATTATTTTGTAGTGTGTGCTGTGCTGTGGTTCTCATATCTTGCAGTGTGCGCACATTTAAGATTTGAGGTAATAACATTGCTATGATGGTAAAAAAAAAATAATAATCGAAACATTATTTTTACCCCAACGCATTTTATTAGGGCACTATAAAGGCTAAAGAACTTAATTGTTATATTTGCTTAATTTTTTAGACTAGGGCTATACTTCTCACTATGTATTGTATCTTTTCTAAAACATACAATATAGTGTCAAAGCATGCTTATTACTACGAAAACAAACAAACTTATATTTTAATTGAACACATAACATCACATAAGGTACATACAGCATCATCCTATCTAGTATTGTGAAAAGGCAAAGCTAAAAAACTATGGGTAAAGCACCACCCAGCAGTCAAAAGCTGCTGGCGCACGTAGGTACCTCTGCGGCGGAAGTAAGAACAGCGGCAGAGGGAACATTTTGAAGTGTTAACATCTGTAGATCTGACCCCGGTGACCTCACACAGATTAAACAAATGGCCACAAAATTATTTGACAAAAAAGAAAATACTTTATTAATTTATAATTGAACAACATAAATATATATTTATAATAAGTTTAAAGTAAACATCAATTCATATTTTATATATTTGAATTGCATTAACAAACTGACCCAGCTCTTTGTCCCTAGCTCTGTCTGTCAATGGATCACCAGCTTTCTGACAGATAGACAACAGCTAGTCAGAATGGGCAAAACCACATCCGACAGCTGCACCACCAGCTCTGGTGCCTCCCAGGGATGTGTTCTCTCCCCACTGCTTTTCTCCCTGTACAGCAACAACTGCACCACAAAAGACCCCTCCATTAAGCTCTTGAAGTTTGCGGATGACACTACTGTTATCGGCCTCATCCGGAACAGTGATGAGTCTTCATATAGACAGGAGGTGGGGCGGCTGGCTTTATGGTGCAGATACAACAACCTGGAGCTGAACACGCTCAAAACTGTGGAGATGACAGTGGACTCCAGGAGAAAGCCCCCTGCACTCCCCCCACTCACCATCATGAACAGCACTGTGGCTGCAGTAGAGTCATTCAGGTTCCTGGGCACCACCATCAGGATCTGAAATGGGACATTCACATAGACTCTATTGTAAAGAAAGCCCAGCAGAGACTGTACTTCCTTCGTCAGCTGAGGAAGTTCAACCGGTCACAGGAGCTGCTTGTACAGTTCTACTCAGCTGTCATCCAATCCATCCTCTGCACTTCAATCACCGTCTGGTTCAGCTCAGCTGCCAAAACCGACCTCTGTAGACTACAGCGAATAGTCTGGACCGCTGAACGAATCACTGGCACTAGCCTTCCTACACTTTAAGAACTGTACTCTGAGAATAAAATCTTTCATACATTTTAAAATCTTTAAGAATCACTCTGGACGCCTCACACCCAGCACATTACCTGTTCGAACTGTTACCGTCTGGTCGGTGCTACAGAGCACCAAACATAAAAACAGCCAGACACAGGAAAAGTTTCTTTCCTCAGGCCATCTGCCTCATGAACAGTTAAATATTCTCCTACTGTGCAATAAACGAGCAATACTTTCTCATACGCACTTGTACACAGCACCTTATAACAATATGCAATGCAATACTTTCTCCATTCGCTATGGTACACAGCACCTTATAACCTTTATATTTATAACAAACAAGGTTTCCACTACATTTATTCTTTCATGGCAGGGCGCCACAACAAAATTTATCCCGCCACGGCTACACTACAGCTTCTCATTCAAAATAGGAGTTTTTTTTTTTTTTAAATAGCGGGTTATAATCTCACCAAAACGTATTAAAAGGTAAGTGAATCTATAGCTTTCAGTTATGATGAACACAATTTCCATAATTATTCTTTATTTATAGACAAAGGTCTATGGCTCTGCATACAACAAAGACTTTATCATACGATCGTATCAAATACGATCTCGACTTGTAATACTGCGTCATGACATTTGTCATTGAAATAACGCCATAGGTAGTTGGTAGATCAAAAGGCCTGCCGCCACAGCTGGAAAAAAACCTAGAGGAAACACTGACAAATCTGTACATCTCTGTTTAATGTTTATCGCCTTTTTCTTTCTCATATATAATTTTGTGCTTTCAGTTGTCACTTTATGTACACTGGAAGCTTCTGCAGCCAAAACAAATTCCTTGTGTGTGTGAAGCACACTTGGCAATAAAACAGATTCTGATATATTTCTTTTGATCATTTGTTTGTTAGCATGAATGCAAGATTTGTATTATGCTATTAAGATTACATTAATTTACTACTAACCTGTGGAAAGGCTGTTATCAAAATCAGGGAACACCTTTTTTTCTGTGTTTGAGGCTTGTGACTACTTTTACATGGACATTAGTGATCTAATGATTTGCCTTAATCTAAATAAGACAATAATATGATTCAGGTGTTTACATGAGTTGCTATTTGAATGTTACATTTATGATTCCCAGTTACATGTTATTGCACATAGATCCATCAACGTCATTGTGTTACCAGCCAATGTTTCCTCCGCAGTTTGTGTCTGTGGTCCTTTAAGATAATCAAAAATCACTGTTTACGAGGTAGACTCTTGATCAGTGTATTGTCTTAATCATATTAAAATCAGAGTATTGGTGTCCATGTAAACATACTCACTGAAAGTGCCAGATGATGTCACAAGCTGTCACTGATGTCATTTGTGTTTACATGGACACAAATAATTTGATTTTAATGTGATTAAGACAATACTCTGATTAAGAGACTACCATGTAAACAGCGATTTTTGAATATTTAAATCCGATTAAGGTCATAATCGAACTAAAGAGAAATCAAATTAAGACATGTGGAGTATGCCGATTTTAGTCGCATTATTGAAGTGCAGTACAGACATGTAAATACCTTAATCAAATTATTACCTTCATGTAGGACTTTTCGCCGCATTTTGCGATAGGATAGTCCAAACACACACACGGCTGTTTGAAACCTTTTGCACCACAGACACCTGCATCGTGAAATGCAGAGTTTTTTTCTTCCATTCAGCATACGGTATGAACTTCCATTAAAACAACACTCTTCCAGCAATTCATACTTGCATCCAATATCTCGTTTGTCATGGGGGGGGGGGGGGGGGGGGGGGGGGAAGGGGGGCATGCATGAAATGTTCTCGAATTAAAGTAAGTGCCAAACAGCAGTTATAGTCGACAAATAAAAAGATGAACCGAAAATTACATGAAACTCCGGAAATGCGGATAGCGCGGTGACACAATGATGTTAATCAGATTATGTGATATAACATGTAAAACGGGATCATGAAGGGAACATTTAAAAAGCAACTCATGTAAAGGCCTTAATCTTATTATTGTCTTAATTAGATTAGGTTGCGGTACCCAACTCTAGTTCACGGTGGATATATAGTCTGTAAAATAATGTATTTATTGTATTTTTATATGGCCATAAATGACCTATAGAACTGTATAAATCATTTATTATTATTATTATCATCATCAGGGCTTGACATTAACTTTTTTGATTACCAGTCACAGTGGCTAGTAGTTTTCCAATGTTACTAGCCACAATTTTGTTGTTGGGGAAATATTTTTTATATGCATAAATTTGACTTAGACATGCTAAAATGACTTGAATTAGATTTTTTTTGTTTTGTTTTGTCCACATGCCTCATTCATTTCACGTTTTGTGTGTCGTGTATGAGCAAATGGGTCATGGTTTCATAGTGTTATACTGCAAACAGTGTTTATTTTACATGACTTTCAAAACTCAAAATTAAGGATTTGTCAATTTTATTTCTGACCACACCAAACAATAATTATTTTAGCCACAAAATTTTAAATGTCAAAACAAGCTGAATATCTGTATACTATACTTTTTATTTAAACAAAACAAAGAAAAACAATTGACTTTTAAAAATAATTATTGTATCAAACATATGCACAGTAATCTGTCCTCTCTGAAAGTCTCTCAGATCACTAGTTAACTACACATACATGGAGAGTTAATCTTATATTAAAGCAATGTCGTTGTAAAAATATGATAATTAAACCATATTAACAAAAATAACCGTAGGCAAAATAAAGCAGGTGAAAAATATACTGTGTGTGATAATGAAAGGAAGATCACACGGTTAAGGCCAATTAATAATCTGTTCAAAGTGAAAGCAACCGGTGCTGCTTACAAAAAGACATATTTGGAGCTCTTGAAAGCAGCAAGACTGTGGGTGCATTAGCATAGCTTTTTGTCTAGTCTACATGAAAGAGAACCGATCACAGTTGCGTTTCAGGCACTGTTGCTTCAAGCAAGAAAACAGGAGCACGCACGCGTTTTAGTCGCGCACATCACATCACCTGTTAGCGTGACTGATCATCCTAGTTATTCACCTGCTTTCTATTGCTCCCGCGAACGCAATTATGTTTGTAAGTCGTGCTGCTTCTCGATTCTAAGATCACATTTGCACGCATATTGGGTCATCCTTATAGTAGAACCCTGCTTTTAAGAAAACCACAATTAAAATTTTTTTTCAACCAGCCAAAGTGGCCATTTGGCAGGTTGGCTGGTGTTAATGTTAAGCCCTGATTACCATCATTATTATTATTATTGCTATTTATTCACCCTTATTTGATTTTTTTGTTTGTTAGTTTTTTTTATTGTAATCTGGCTGTACTGGCACACCTTTCGTGCACATCCTTATGTACAACCTTTTCAGCTAGTCCAACAACAACAACAATTATTTGAAAAAACGTGAGTAAGACCGAATCTTCTTTTTTGGGTTACTGAAAATATGCAAACAAAAGTACAAAGGTACAATAGACTTGATACAGCTCGTATTCTGTAGCTACACTTCTTAGGCAGTCATCTACATAAAAAAAATTGCAGTACTGTCTGAATAGCATCTGGTGATGCAACATCCTTGTGATCCTTTGCAGTTCTTCTCAGTGCATATGAGGCTAATCTGGAGAAGTAGAAGCTCCGAAGAGATGCACTCATTTTAAACTCCTCCAACGGCTCATCTAATCTACCGTTGGGCCACCAAAGAAAATGGAGTAAGTCTGCATCATGTTCTGGCACTTTCACTTCATAAAACATCGACTCGCTGTCCACCATTACTGTTACAGGCTCCTCACAAAATCTCAAAAGGACACCAACTAACGTGTTGGTCAGGTCAGGGCCCTGAAGCAACTTACTATTCAAACACTTACCCTGGAATGAGGAAGTGCAGTCAAATACCACTCTTAACTTTCCTTTCTCCGGGTGATAGACATCATGGTAAGGTATGTAAAACCCTATAGCCCTTATTAATGATGGTTTCCATAAAACTTGTGTAGTCATTAAAGAATTCAAACATTTTTTTAAACTTCCTGAGCAAACATGCTTAACGCTGTTCTGCCACACAATGGTTATAAGACATTTGAAGGTTCTTATTCTTGAGTGGCAATTCAATGCTATAATGCCCATTCTCAAAGATTGCTGTGTTTTCTACAGACTTCAAAAATTGCTTGTCTTCCAGAGACATCTCCTCTTTGTCATCATATTTGCGCTCTGGAAAATCAGCATTGTACTGTTGAACTGTTGAATCACCATCAGAGAGATTCTGCTTACAGAGAAATGAGATGGTTCATTTTCTGTATCCTTCAGTTCCTACCTTACAGGAACGTTCACCACCCAGTTAACTCTAATAAGCAGACCTACATCAGCTTCTATTTCTGGTAAGCTGACTTCCTGAAGGTAAGGCCATCCTTGAATATCTGACTGTTTGGGTATATTCCCAGCATGCACCGGTATGCTGTAATAAGTGAACACTTCGGGTAACTCAATGAACATAGTGTCTTCGAGCCCGCATGTCATAAGACCACATATGACATGACTCTTGTGTGATGGAAACTTCCATACTTTAGCACCATCTTTATTTTCTGATGAGACAGAACTTTTCTCCTTTACCTTGGGCAGAATGTTGGGTGCTTTGATGCACATTCTTTGCACTCTAACCTTCGTTTGCTGAGGTGTCCAGGAACCAAACATCCAAAGCATAAGCTCTTTGCTTTCAGAAATTTCACTCGTTTTTCATGTTGCTGTTAATTTGTTAATTTGAATGCATGAAGCAATAGCTGTGTTTGGGCGTCTGTCTGAGATGCTACCAAACAGAGGATCTATAGCCATCTTGGCCTGGTGGTCTATAAAGCTTACCAAACCTGCAAACCTTGCTCTTCTACCTATTCATTCTTTAAGTTTGAAAAATGTAAGATGCCATCTTTCTTTAATTTTATAAGGCAGTTTGGATATCACTCTTCTCATGTTGGTAGTATTATCCATTTCTTCTAAAAAGTCAACATTCTCCATAGAGTTATGACATCCATTAAAAAACATTGCGTAAGCATTTAATGCTTTCCCGTCGCCTGTCCTCACTTGTGGCCATTTGAGCGCCTTATCTATGTATGAATTGGCAGTTACAAGTTCATCCCCATAATGCATATGAAATAACTTTGCTCCGTGATAACATTTGCTAGGTAGCATGTGAGCACAGCTACAAACAAGTTCTTAAGGCCCACCGTCTGTAAACTGCTCCAAGAAGTATAATTCATCTTGATTGTTGTCTGTCTTCTGCTCAATTACATGTTCAAATGCTCTCATTTGGACAAGGAGTTGTACTGGAGTGCATATATGTCATTGAATACATATATGTCATTTGCCGGCAACTGCATTTATGATGGTATTTGAACATTCGCATTAGCTTGATTCTGTAGCGTAATGCTAACTCTTTACATCATGTTCTCACATGATAATTTATGCACTGATGCATAACTATTCATACCAGTTTCAGACCTCTTCTTCTTTAAGCACTTTAAGTTTTGCTTAGCTTTCAGCTAGTGCAGTCTCCATCTCTAATTCTTCCTTTTCAGCCTCAAAGGGCACTTATGGTGAAAATCTACATTTTAAGCAGTTTGGACACATGTGTGTAGGTATAGTGTACAGACCGTCATATTGGGGTGACAAACACACACAGTCCTTTTTTTTGTTTTTTTTCAATTTAACAACATAAAAACGGTTGGAATCGGTTTTGAGACAGACCACAACTTGACATAGGAGTGCAGTCCCACCGCCCACCAATACTGATTGAGAGGCACGCATTACCATATCCTCAGTATGTTTCACGTCCGCCATTTTCAGCGTGTGAGTCAAATTGATGTCACCAAAGAAACACCCTTGCTCTATTTTTGGATGTAAGGCTCATTAGGCTCAACACAAGAGCCTTCTTTGTCTTCCTCCAAATGAGCAACAGAGATTTTACATTTGGCGGCCATTTTAGCTGAACACGCCGTGAATGCAACGCATCGAGATTCGGGCCATTAAAAACAACTGATCCACTGAAAACACTCGATTGATCTTGGCTGGCGAATCAACATTCACCACATGATCGCTCTCATCGGTGTCATTGTTTGTAACTTTAGGTGGGCTTGCAAACGTGTACCTTTTATTGCGTCTTCCTTAAACTTCAGCCATTTGCATTTCCCGTGGTCACAGAAGCTGTGGAAAGTGTGAGCGTGTTGCCTTGCTTGCACGTCCATCCATTGGAAATAACAAACTTGCCTTAGTTATAGCCTCAGTCAAAATTAATCCAGTGTGGTTATTAGTCTCGGTGTACAAGCTCGGAACTTTAAACTAGCACACAGTTGGCATAACTTAGTTTAGTTGCTGCAGTTTTGTTCCGTGCAGAAACACGGTGTTGAAAAGCTTTTATGATTAATTAACCATGACGAATTAAAGCGCAGTTAATAGTGAAAACGGCTAATCATTATATCCCTATACGGATGACGCATGCATCGTTACATAGCGGCTGTAAAACTATACAAAGACACAAATGATTTTGTAACTACCACTCTGACACATTCTGGCACATTAGGAATATTAATTCCTCAACAGTACTCTCTGCTTGGTCTGTGTCCATGTCATACATGTACGGCTGAATGTTGGACCTCTCACTCATGTTGCTTCTCTCTGTCTGCCTGTCTGTTGCCATACACAAAGCGGGGGAGCTCTTGGCTCTTCCCCCTTGTCAAGTTGGTCGGAAAGTCGAAACTAATTTTCATGTGAAGCAACACACCCCTAAAACAACAACCTGTGTACACACCCTCAAAATTACACTTTTTAACACATTATAATGAAAAAAATCGACGTATTTTGAACTGAACCTAAACTGGCACACTCAAAAGAACCATAATATTAATATTACATCTTTAAAAAGGGGTAAAACTAGGTGCCCTTTAATTCTAGCTGTTTCAAACTCAAACTGCTGCTTAATCCTTGCAACCTCAAATTCAAGCTCTCACCTTTTCTTTACCGCTGATGCACGTTCTATTAGAGCAGCATGTTCTGCTTTCTGTTTAGCACTGTAAACAAGATGATAAACATGAAGTGCTTGATGTCAACTCACATGAGATCCACGAGTGAGCCTTGGCACCACTGCTGACCCCTATCTGGGAAATACTGTCACTTGGTAAAACTGCTTCTTGATGTTCATTTATACCATCATGATTTTCTGACTGCCTACTTTTTTTCTCCATCGATTCTTGCACATCCGCAACCTATCTTTTAGGTGTTCTTATGAAGTCTTTAAATAGAACCATTTTTGGCTCAAACCAATCAACATGGTCAAACTTTTTTTCATCTTCAGTCCACAAATTGCCAACTTCTTTATTAAACCTAACAAACTCATTTAGAGGCTGCTCAAAATCACTTTCCAACATATCCTTCTTGTACATTTTGAATATGCCTCCTCATCGTCTCCATCTCCTTTATTTTGTCTGTTAGAGCTCACAAAGTTTGTTTCCTTTTTGATATGAGACATGGCAATCTCTCCTCTAATCCCTTTTCTGTTAGCTTACGTGATCTTCCGTGCGCCACCCCATCCTCGCCTTCGCATATATTACCTTCTTCATCAGCCAAAGCATTTATCACAAAGTTTATACTCGCGTTGTGTGCACAAAGTTAAAGTACTTATGTTTCTTTTCTTAAAGAACCGAATGCAAGCAATCTTTCTATAATCACACAGCTACACGTTGACTGACTCCATTTTTGTCAATCACGTGTGCTTTAACAGGGAGATTTAGTGCTTTGCCATTTCTGTCTATGCAGTTAGTCCTTTTACTTTCGTTTTCTTCCAAACGCAAGAATTTTTAACGCATCGATATACGTCTCCTCCTCAAAATACTCAGAAATAAAAAATACTTTCCAATACCTTTTCCTGGAGGAAGCTGTAATGAATTATTAGTTTGTTGTTCGTCGAGCAGTGCTATGAGGCAATCCAACAAGACTCCATTGATATCCAATATTCTTTTTTTTAATAATGTAGTGGCACACCTTTCGTGCACATCCTTATATACCCCCTTTTGCAGCTAGTCCAACAACCAGTTTTTGAAAAAACGTGAGTAAGACCAAATCTTCTTTTTAAAAAGGGTTTACTTAAAATATGCAAACAAAAATACAAAGGTACAATAGACTCGATATAGCTTGGTCAAAACTGTGTTGCTTCCAACATCCATAACTGCAATCTGACCTAAACGTACAAACTAATGACATCATGATGTATTACTGTCAGAAGCCGAAAATACCAAAGTAAAAGTTTATAAATTGTAGCAATTATTACATTATGTACTTTAGATAATGCAATCACTATGAATTTTTATTATATTTCAATATCAATTTTCACCATGTTTTAACCTTTTTTACTAAATTATCATCACAAATAAATTATACATAACTGGCTCTTACATTGGGTCATAGACTCGTACATTATTCTGGTAATTACAATATTACTCAATGGCTTCTTTTAAAATAACAAGTTATAATATTCAAGGAAAGTTCTCTTTAGCCTTTGGGGAGAAAACTACTAACCCTGATTTTGTAAATATTGTATATAGTACAGATATAAATTACATTAGTTGAAACTCTAATTCTGACACACTCTCCCAAAATACAGAGAGCTTTGTGTCCCTTGAATAAAACAGCCTAATGTTAAAAATGGAAGAAATTCAGGAGGAATTACAGTATAGTCTAGTTTAAAGATCATCTGTGGCAGTATATTTAGCCTGTAAAAAAAGGAACAACACATATTTTGATCAAAATAAAAAAAAGAGCTTTTATGTTTAGGTTAGGACATGTATCTGTGCTTCACATACACCATCCCCCACCCCCCATATGAGTCCCCTTATTAAAATGAAGAGATCTTCTCAATCCTGCAGTCAGATTACCACGGTATAATTAATTATTTTACAGTAACGCCACAACTGCCGTTTTCAGACCATATACCAGACCATCAGAGACTCTTATTTCACACACATCTCTCTAAATCTACCCCAATTCCAGCAAGCCACAAATACGGAGAAACCCTATTATATTTAGGGAGAAAATGAAAGTCTTCATCAAGCAGCACAGTACGTGTCCTCATGCCACCTTATTAGAGAAAATGGCTGAACCCCCTTATCCCTTGCTAAAGAGAATTCCATTTGAATGAGAGGTCATGCTCCATTTGAGCTCCTAAAACTCAACAACTTTTTCAACTCTTGTAGGAACCAACCCAGACAAAACCTAAATAAAGATAAACTGGATACAAACAGATAAACTAAAGATAAATAAAAAAGGATAATACATTAGCGAACAATCAGTTTTTATGCATATATTTTTTGAAAACAAACAACCAAGGACAGCAGTTTTTTGAGTATCTGAAACATCTAGGAGGACAAAGCTACACATAAGAAATCATCCAAGATCAAGCTCTTCAATCAACAATAAGGCAAGACAAAATCAGACAACACAAAATTATAGTGATGATAAATTGAAGATATAAGCAAAAAAGATAACATAACTGACCATCGGATTTAAATATAAACAACTAAGAAGCAGCATTATTGTGTTTATTAAGAAGCATCCAGTAAGAGAAATCATTGTAGAACAAGCTTCAATCAACAAACAGGGAAACCTTGACAGTTAAAAATGGCAGCAGCATCCTCTGTGCGCCTACCATACAGCCAAACCGTCACATACCCACACAGAGTAAAGAGTGCGAAGGACAGGAAGACATACAAACACCAACTGCTCAGGACACACCCCGAGACCCTAATGCTTCTGTCAAAAAGGAGAAACTTCAACCATCATTAATTTGCTGCTGTACACAGAAAATGGTAATGCTTGGCACAAAGCTATCTGTCTCTATTAAAAGATTTCTCAAAACAGCAACCCATGCTCTGGAACGTAAATAGAAAAAACAAATTTAGAGGTTTTGAGAATTGCGTACAAAGACAGTATGTCCAGCTATAGGAGGGCTCTTAAATCTGCCAGGGCTGAGCACCTCCGTAAACTGATAGAAAATAATCATAACAATCCTAGATTTTTATTTAGCACTATTGCTAAATTAACAAATAATCGGTCATCTTTGGAACAAAATGTCCCACCACAAATTAGTAGTGATGACTTCAAGAATTTTTTCAGTGATAAAATAGAAGGCTTTAGACGGAAAATAGAAGATGCTAAACTTTCTGCACCACCTTATACCTCAGATCCAGTAAACATTCCACTGAATCAAAATAACCTACAATGCTTCAAAATCATAGAACAGGAAGAGCTAGAAAAAGTTATAAATAGTTCTAAACAAGCTACGTGCATGTTAGACCAAATTTCAACAAAATTACTGAAAGAATTGCTACCTGTTATAGGAGAGCCTCTCCTTAACGTTATCAACTCTTCTTTACCTTTAGGCCATGTTCTAAATCCTTACAAGCTAGCGGTTATTAAACCTATTATAAAGAAACCACAACTGGACCCCAGCAACTTAGCTAACTATAGGCCTATTTCAAATCTTCCATTTATGTCTAAAATATTAGAAAAAGTTGTTTCTGACCAATTATGCTCCTTTCTGCAGACAAACAATATTTTTGAAGTGTTTCAGTCAGGTTTCAGGGTTCATTACAGTACAGAAACCACATTAGTAAAAATAACCAACAATTTACTCTTAGCTGCTGACCAAGGGTGCATCTTGCTATTGGTTTTACTTAATCTTATCGCCACATTTGACACCATCAACCACAATATTCTCATAGACCGCTTAAATTCTACAGGTGTCCAAGGACAGGCCCTTCAATGGTTTAGGTCATACTTAGCTGATCGTTACCAGTTTGTGAATAATAATAAACAGCCTTCACAAGTTAGGCCAGTAAAGTACGGGGTGCCTCAAGGATCAGTTTTAGGTCCTTTGCTGTTAACAATATACATGCTATCCCTGGGAGACATTATTAGAAGACACTTGATCAGCTTTCACTGCTATGCAGATGATACTCAATTATATATTTCAACTAAACCGGATGAGATGTCTGAACTGTCTAAGCTAACTGAGTGTATTGAAGATGTTAAAGACTGGATGACCAACAATTTTCTTCTCTTAAACTCGGACAAAACAGAATTATTACTTGTCGGGCTTAAAACCTGTACACAGCAGTTCTCACAACTCGACCTGCAATTAGAGGGATATATAGTTAGCGTTACTATAAAAGATCTGGGTGTCATATTAGACAGCAATTTAACTTTTAAAAATCATATATCCCATGTCACAAAAACTGCCTTCTTTCATCTGAGAAATATTGCTAAGTTACGAAGTATGCTATCCATCTCAGATGCAAAAAAGCTAGTCCATGCTTTTCATGACTTCTAGGCTGAATTACTGCAATGCTCTGTTTGCTGGTTGCCCAGCATCCTCTATTAACAGACTTCAGCTAGTACAAAATGCAGCTGCCAGAGTACTTACCAGGTCTAGAAAATATGATCATATCACCCAATTTTATCCTCCTTACACTGGCTGCCTGTTAAGTTTTGTATTGAATTTAAAATATTACTTCTTACATATAAAGCTTTAAATAATCTCAGGCTCAGACACACTCTCACAGTTCAAAACTAGATTAAAAACCTATCTTTTTAGCAAAGCATACATTCAGTGCATCACTTAGCGGTAAGACGCATGATGTGCCCTACACAGGTTTTTGCATCTCGTTTTTATTCACTATGAACAGCAGCTACGCTAATTATTCTCTTTATTCTCTATTTCCACCTGGGGGTACTCATCCCAAGGCCCTCAGACTATGCAGCACCACTGATGCGATCCAAGACCAGCGACAAGATGATCCCAAGGTCTTCATAATCATGGACTAGGCTGAATCCTGAGCAGCTGCTGTGGTGGTCATGGTGTAGTGAAAGCACGAAACTGATTCCTGTGACGCTCCAAAGACAGACGAGTCTTCGCTGAGGTCCAGCTTCCGGCGCCTAGACTGCAGCTCTGCACAAGACGTTTGGCCATAGGAGAAATGGTCGTGCTCAACTGAGCCTGGTTTCTCTCTAGGTTATTATTATTTTTTTAATCTTTACTTTTGCCAATTAGTGAAGTTTTTTCCTCACTGCTGTTCACCACTGGCTTGCATGGTTCGGGATCTGTAGAGCTGCACATTGATGGAATTGCTCCACAGGACTCTTGTTTGGACTCTTAGTAGTGATTATTAACCACACTACACTGAGATAAACTGAACTTAAACTAGATAAACTGGACTGACACTGGTTCAATTCACAATAATCTACTATGTGAAGCAGCTTTGACACAATCTACATTGTATAAGCGCTATACAAATAAAGGTGAATTGAATTAAATTGAATTGAAAAAAAACTTTCAAAAGCACAGCATCTGCAATAGAAGACAAATCCAAATTCATGATGAGGAATGTGACACCCCATTTTTAACTGTAAATGTATACCACAATGAAACAATAATGTTTCAGGAAAATGAAGCCTGTCTCATCTCTGTACAAGATCAATTTAATGAGCTCCAATCACTCGTAGAGCAAGAGAGACAACCAAGGAGAGCAGACAGCAGTGCTAAAGACAGGAACTCCAGGCTGGAGCTAAAGCTGGAGGAGCCGATCCTGGACTGTAATGCCAAGCTGCACAGTCCATTACACAAGTGGCAATTAAAGCAACAGAGACTTTTCTTTCCACCTGCGGACTATACAGAGAGTGAACACAGAGATCTTACGTAGATGTGCTAAAATACCAAATATCCGCATCGTACATCACCCTACACTGGGCATTCACCAATACCACATCCATCTGCATAGAGACAATGTACATATGTCTGCTAAAATCTTAAATATGTTGCTCTTGGTCATAGCCCAGTCCCTCAGAGCAAAGAGCAAAAAACACACCCACACTCTCAGCACCCACGCCCAACGCCAGCATGCCTACACCCTCAGTACCCACGCTCTCAGCCTCCACACCCTCATCAACAACAGCAGATTCTTGTAGTACCACCACACCACCAGCAGAGGAAACAGCTTGTACTCAAAGAAGCCCCAGTGATGGGTGACAACACTAGCAGTCACAGACAAAAACAGGGTAAACTGAGCTATGCTGCAGCACTAAAACAGCTAGTGGACACACACAGCATCAGTCTGAGAGAGATTAAACACATGCTAAATTTAATCTGCAAACGGCTGATGGAATAATTGAGTAAAATACTCAAAATTGATTAGACTCTAGATAATCTTGATAATATAAATGACTGTATATGATATTTAGGTATTTTATGCTTAATATGGATTGGTTCTATTCTAGAGGAATGTTAAAATTGTTTGTTGAACAAATGAAACCACTGACAATCTCACTGTGGAATATCCAGGGTGTTAACTCATCTAGTCTTGGGTGTAAAGTTAACAACTTGTATTTTAAGTAAAGCATTTCAGACATAAGACATCATAATACTCCAGGAAACATGGCGCAGAACTGATGAGGTCACTCTTTGTCCCCCAGGATACCGTGAAATATCTATTTCATCTAAAAAACATTAAAAAATTAAACACGGTTGAGATTCGGGGGG
>CAIGQZ010032318.1:17075038-17091865 GCA_903798205.1 Danio tinwini
GGGGGGCACGATAATCTGGCACAAACTCAAAATCGATAAATATATCAAATTAATTAATAAAGAATCGACAATCAGCTCAGTCAAACAAAAAAGGACATATTTTTATGTGCTCTTTACATTCCTCCATCCGAATCTTTATACTACAATAAAAACATCTTTGAGGCCATCCAGACTCAAAAAATCCACTTCCAGGCCCAGGGAAGTGTGCTGCTGTGTGGAGATCTCAATGCTAGAACAGGGTCCTTAATTGCCTGTACCACAGACAGTGGTAATTAATACATATTTGGACAGAGTTATTAACAAAACAGTGTAAATGTTTCTAGGAATAACTCTGAAGCCCAAATAAATAAGAATGAAAAGCTCCTACTTGAGCTCTGTCGAAGCCTTGGTCTGTATCTGGCCAATGGCAGGGTGAGAGGAGACTCTCTGGGCAGATACACCTACAGGTCATTTCTTGGTAGCTCAACAGATGACTACATGATCACAGATTTAGATTTGTTCTCTTTCAGTGCATTCACTTTTAAACCACTAACACCTCTATCAGATCACAGCCAAATTACACTTTATATAAAAAGGAACAAAAATACTAATATATTTTTACAATCCAGTAAATTGTATAACATTAAAAATAATTATAGATGGGTACAAGACAGCTCTAAAAAAACAAGAACGCAATTGAAGACCCACAAATAGGTTTACTTTTGGATAAATTTATGGGAAATAGTTATCCTGATAATGGAGATGGTGTTAAACTAGCTGTAGAAAAAATAAATGACATATCTGATTATTTGGAAATGATATCTAATATTAAAACACTAAGGAAAAACTTAAGACAACTAGCAAATCCAAAACACAGACAACCAGAGAATACAGATTTACATCTTCAGTACTGTGAGGAGCTTTAAAAAAATATAAAAATACAATCAGAAAAAAGAAAGAAGAGTACATCCATAAACAGCTCAAAACAATAGAATAATCTGTTGATTCAAGCTATTTCTGGGACAACTGGAACCTCCTTATTATAAAGAAACCTGAACAGCTAACAATACAAAATAGAGACAGCTGAAAAAACCACTTTGAAAAACTGTTTAGTAAAATAAACGTGACTACAGAACATTCACATATATATAATAAATTTACCCATACAGAGCAAATATTTGGCAAATACCAAAATCCGTTAGACTTATCTATCACAGAAAAAGAGCAAATCAGATCAACAGATCAAATAAAAGTTCTACCAACAATACCAATTCAAAAGTGGAGACAAATCAGACCCTAACAATTACAGAAGCATTTGTGTAAGCAGTAATCTGGGGAAGCTGTTCTGCAGCAGCATCAACACCAGACTCAGGCTTCCTTACAGAGCACAATGTCCTCAGCAAAAGTCAGATTGGGTTTCTGCCAAATTACAGAACATCAGACCATATCTTCACCCTTCAGACAAATGCGCCAATCAAAACAAAAATAAATTATTTGCTTGCTTTGTAGATTTTCAGAAAGCGCTTGATTCAATTTGGCATGAAGGTCTGCTGTCTAAACTTCTAGAATCAGGTATTGGCAATAAAACGTACAACATTATAAAACCATGTATTCCAACAATCAGTATGCAATTAAAATTGGCAATAAGCCAATAGAATTCTTCACTCAGGGGCGGGGTGTGAGACAGGGCTGTCCACTGTCACCAACCCTCTTTAATATTTACATAAATCAATTGGCAATGCTCCTAGAGCAAGCAGATACGCAGGGTCTCACACTATACGACTCCAGTGTAAAGTTCCTGCTATTTGCAGATGATCTGGTGCTGCTGTCACCAACAGAAGAAGGTCTACAGCAGCAGTTGGATATCCTGCACAGCTTCTGGCAGACCTGGGCTCTGACCGTTAACCCAAAGAAAACCAAAATCCTAATATTCCAAAAAAAAAAAACAGAAGTCATGGAAAGAAACACAGTTTCACCCTTGGTATGACAAAAAATTTACCTGCCACAAGCTACACATACCTTGGGTTAAAGATAAGTGCTAATGGAAAACTAAATTTGGCTGTGAATGAACTAAAAGAGAAAGCAAGAAGGGCCTTTTTCGCCATTAAAAAATCAACACAAATAGAAATTGCAGTTTGAATCTGGCTCAAAATTTTCCAGTCAGTGATTGAACCTATAGTGCTATACAGGAGTGAAGTGTGGGGTCCTCTCCCATGAGTTTGATAAATGGGATAACAATTCAATTGAAAGCCTACATGCAGAGTTCTGCAGGAGCATCCTCAGGGTACAGAGGAACACACCCAGCAATGCATGCAGGGCAGAATTAGACCAGTATCCTCTACTCTTGTGTATTGAGAAACAAGCAGTCAAATTTTGAAAACACATAAAAATGAGTGACCCCAACTTTTATCACTTTAAAGCCCTCAAAAACCATGAAATGGACATTGAAAAAAGTTCCCATGATTTAGATGGTCCTGAAGCTACAAACACAAACCAACATAGCAAATATGACTAACACCAGGCAGCATAAGGACACAGACATGCTCATCCACAGAAATAAGCCCAATCAAATGATTAATACATGAAAAGTATCTGATTTACTGGAATGAATCAGCCGGAAAACAAAGTAAACTTCAATGTTATTTAGACTTTAATAGAGATTATACCACAGCAACATATTTAAGTGCAGGAAAGGACAGTAAATTAAGAACAACAATGACCAAATACAGACTGAGTGTTCACAGTCTGACTGTAGAGATGGGCCGATACAGACAGAACTGGCAACCCAGAGAGAGCCGCATCTGCCCACAGTGTGCCCAGGCAGAGGTGGAGACGGAGGAACACTTCCTCACCAGCTGCACAAACTATCAGCACATCAGAGAAACATTCTACCCCAAACTACAGAGCAATTACCCACACTTCACTAAGTTAGCCAATAAAACACAGCTTCAGTATTTACTAGGGGAAAAAACTGACTGTGTCCTTCTAGCGGCGCACTACATTAACGCCTGTCACAAAAATAGAGAGCAGACCAATACAAACATCAGTGATGCAATTGCAAACACACATGCGCACGCACGCACACACCGAGATTATTATAAATAAATCATTGTAAATATGTTGATTATTATTGCTTTTGTAACTGTTTTATCCTGAAATGTTAATTGTTAAATGTAGAGTTTATCCTGATCCATTATTAATTTTGTATTGAATTTGGATTAATAATATGATATGTTAAATAATAATATGACATATTGAATAATAATATGATATATTGAATAATATGATGTACTGTTGATATTTTAATTATTATATATAAATATAATCTTTCTTTTTTTTACTACTACTACTACTATTTGCTGTGTTTACAGTTTTTTTATTATATATGTATGTTACTTTTTATGTAAACTTTAGAACTGCTTTGGCAATACATTTGTAACATTGTCATGCCAATAAAGCAACTATTGAATAGAACTGAATTGAGAGACAGCTTCTGCTGTAACTTCGGTCTCAGTGAAAGTCTGTTCAGCAAACTCACACGCAGTAAATTGTGCAGAGTTTCTGCGTTTTTAAGTATTGGAGCATTTGAATTACTCGTGCTCGCCTTCCTCACTACAGCAAGCTACTGCAATATAACACATATGAGATGAATGACGTCAGTACGTAATAACTAGTTAGGGTCTATAACTGAACTAATACCGAATTGTCTGCATCTGCATCGCGGTGCACTGAAGAAATAATAAACTTTGAAAGCCCTATTAAGGCCCAATCCCAATTCTACCCCTTAGCCCTTCCCCTTACCCCTTGTTTTGCGCGTTCACGTCAAGGGGTAGTGGTCTCCCAATTCTCTTTAGCTTGAAGGCTTAGGGCTAAGGGCAAGGGGTATACACCCCTTCGAACAAAGATTTTTCAGGAGCACACTCAAAACCAAGGAGTACGACAATTTGCCAGAATACACCTGCCACAACACCAGTATTGCTGAACCCGGAAGTAAGGAGATCCACAAATTAGTATTTTTTGTCATTATTACGAATTTTTACAACAAAAAAACATATGTTTTAAAAATATTCATAACCGCATTCGTGTTTTACCATCATGCTTAAAAAAAAAAAAAAAAAAAAATTCTAAATTTCGCGACCTATATTCCATAACTATAACTCCTGTACAGTAGTCCCACAACATTCTGACACTCGAACACCCTGTCAGAAAAGTCTAGTGGCTGAGAATGAGCCTTTTACAGTGTCTGCTATAATGTTAATGTTGTTTATGGTGTGTTTACATAGATGAATATGGCCATTGTGTAAATACACAGTATAGTATATTATTGCCACATTAGATTATGATAACATAATATATGCCTTCAGTGATTTCCTGAAGATAAATAACAAAAAATAGCACAACTGGAATAACTACAGCAGTCGCGATTGTCTGATCTCATTTGCAAGAGATCGCAATGACATATGATGACGTGTGCAGGTGTTGAAGTGCTGTCCCAATTCTTAGGGGTAAGATTTGAAACCCTTCACCTTAACCTTAACCTTCGGTTGTAAGGGCCAAGCGGAAGGGGAAGGGGTAGAGGTACAAAAATAGAATTGGGATTGGGCATTAATGAATATCCCCTTTTCATGCAAATAATTCACTCCTTCGCCATTCGACACTCTGACCTAAACAAAGCTGGACTAGAGGTGTGAAAACGCACTGCTGATAGGGGGGTGGGGATCTGGCCCTTTAAGGATTATCAAGGTCACTTTAATCTTAGGAACCTTAAGTGTAGCAGATTATTTTGCAACATTGGCCAGATCTGTGCCTTGCCACAATTCAGGGCTTACTCACACTATGTTATCTGAACCGTGCCCTTTCCCGGATCGTTTGAAAAGTGTGAGTGCTCAGAATCGGGCTCAGGCATGGTTCACTTGGGTGGCCCTGGCCCGGTTAAAAGAGGTGGGCCTGAGCGCGGTTCACTTGGGCTCAGGCGCGGTACGCTTGCAGTGTGAGTGCAAGCGTGCCTGAGCCTGAAACTGAAAGCGAGACGTGACTTTTAAGGGACTGTTTCATATGGATTAATCAATCATTCATACTGTTCAATGAACGCAATGAATGTCGTAGTTTGTTAAAGACGCAAACCTCTCACTGCATGACAGCTGTGCCTTCAGCAAACCTCCTAATTCCTGCAGCACGAGGACTTTATGATTGTTTATGAGCGTCAAAAGTGGCTGATCTGTTCGGCGAAATATTAGACTGCGTGTCACCGCATATCAAACGACTTAAACGATATAACTAAAGAAATCTCCACTGTGCTGAGCAAGAACGCTTACTGAACAGAGCATCATCGATGACGTAATCGTGCCCAGGCCCGAATGTAATGTGAGTGTGGGCTGTCGGGGGAGACGGGAGGGGGAACAAGTGTGCTTTGGCCAGGTTCAAGGCAACGTTACATAGTGTGAGTACGCCTTCAGTCTCTGAGCTCTTCAGGCAGTTCTTTTGACCTCATGATTCTCATTTGCTCTGACAGGCACTGTGAGCAGTACGGTTTTATATAGGCAGGTGTGTGGCTTTCCTAATCAAGTCCAATCAGTATAATCAAACACAGCTGGATTCAAATGAAGGTGTAGAACTACCTCAAGGATGTTTTTTTCACATGCAAGATTGATGAAACAGAATTAAAATAAGCACCATCAATCTGCCTCCTACAGCATCGTCCCAATTAGAGCACTGTAGACCGTTAATTGATAAACTTCAACCTCTTTTAGCCATAGGTGAGGAAGAACTGTGCAAACTGATAAATTATCCAAATCAACAATGTCTATGCTAGATCCTATACCGACCAAATTATTAAAACAAAAGTTTACAAAGGTTTTGTTTATAAAAGTTTCTGAACCTGTTCTTAATATTTTGAATTGAATTCATCCCTACTTTTAGGATGTTACTAATACTTTTAAATTAGCTGTCATTAAGCCTTTTATAAAAATAAAAATCACAGCTTGATGCCAAAGAATTAGAAATTTTAGACCCATTTCAAACCTACCTTTTCTATCCAAGACACTAGAAACTATGAAGAAACTGCTCAAGTATGTTCCTTCCTACAGAGAAACAATACTCAATCAATTTTCAATCTGGATTTAGAGCACTTTATAGCACAAAGAGTTACAAATGACCTCTTCTTGTCATCCAATCGTGGTTGCAGTTCTCTTTTAGTGTTATTGGACCTCAGCGCTGCATTTGATACAATCAATCAAAATATTCTCCTTGATAGGCTTGAAAATTATGTTGCTATTGCAGAAACTGCATTGGCCTGGTTCAGGTATCTAAACATTATCAATTTGTATCAGTTAAAGAAGAGGCATCCTACAGATCAAAAGTACACTGTTGTGTACCACAAGACTCAGTTCTTGGTCCCTTACTTTTCACACTATATATGCTTCCACTAGACGATACCATTAAAAAAACAAGGAGTCTGCTTCCACTGTTATGCCGATGATACACAACTTTATATCTCCTCTCAACCTGATAATTTGTACAAATTTAAGAAATTAACAGATTGTATAGCTGATTTCAACATAGGGAAAATTGGCTGACTAATAACTTCTTATTACTAAATTCAGATAAAACTGATGTCTTGCATACTGGACAAAATTTACAATTGTAAAAGCGATATAGAAATAAAGATGAATTAAATTGAATTGAAGAAGAAATGTACAGCACCTAAGTTAAATATATGTCACAGCAAAGGGTCAGAATACTTGGGACCATGTGATATTTCAGTTTTTCTTTTTTAATAAATCTGCAAAAATGCCAACAATTCTGTGTTTGTCTGTCAATATGGGGTGCTGTGTGTACATTTATAAGGAAAAAATAACTTAAATGATTTAAACAAAAGGCTGCAATATAACAAAGAAAGAAAAATTTAACGGGGTGAAGGAACTCACTGGCATATTGCAGTGATCAAAACTAATTCTTTGTGTGCAGATGTTCTGGGGACCCTTAACCAAATTTGGGAAATGATACAGCCTTTCAACAGGAAACCTAACTAATTGCCTCACAAAACTCTTTTTTTCATGACTCGCGGGTCATGTGGGACATTCTGTCAAATGCACACATTCGTAGAGACAAAGCATATCTGTCTTTCATTCATATGCATAATTTCAATCACCTGTAGTGTTACAATTAAGGCAACTGTATTGAATAATATGCCATAGTTTCCCTCATATACTATTGCAACCATTGTAACCAACAAAGTTAAACGATGTGTTTTTAACCTTCCTAGCAGATGAAATGTTGCCTGGTACTAAACAAAATCAGTACAAACAGTATTCATTTTGTAACATTTGATGTAAGATAGCTACAAACTTACAAGAGATTTTACCACTGAAGTGAACAAACAATCTGTTAATAACTGATCATGAGTACGATGGTATGGGGCATGGACCCACCCTCAATGGCATCCGCTCATTGAAAGACAGTACCATGGGGATGGACCAAACCAGATCACTTTAAAACTTACTGCAACAGTAAAACTTTGCTTTTTGCATTAGCTTGCTCGCGCTAGCTGTTGCTCTATGCCCCATTTCGCCTTGCTCAGACACTGCACTGCCACGCAATTGGGTCAACACAAACTTTGCATGCAACCTCTTAAAGTTTCGGGATTGCCGAAGCCGCAAGAACTTCCGCAAACCGACTCTCAGCAGAGTCTGTTCCCTGGTAACCCAGGACAACCTCCACTCATAAGTGAATTCCAAGAAAGTCACCAACCAATCAGCAGTGTCGTGTTTCCTCGAGGCCAGCCCGGTGAGGAAAACTAAAGATTTCAGCAAAGCGCAAGTATCACAAACAAATGTCGTCTCTTGCTGATCTGGTGCAAATTGATCTTAAGCAGTTAAGGACAAGCCAAATCTCTTTTTTTTGTTTCTCAGGTGTGATTCTAAGATCTAGTAAAAAGTACAAGTAGTAATTTGGGACGGTTGTCAACTCATTTTGCATCGTCTTAACTGCCTCTGTGTGTATGTGTGAATGCGTTTGTTTGTTGTTTGCTTATTATGTAGTTAGTCTCATGTATCGTAGTGTAGCTCAATAAATATTTGTTTCATTTTGGAAGAACTGTGTTCGTGTTTATGTGCTCTAAGTCAAAGCCTCAAGCTGTAGATTTTGTTACCTTGCTAAAATTTAAGCTAATACTGTTTTATGTTATTATTGTTGGCCACGGAAATAATATAAACACGATTGGTAAAATACAATGTCTTCTATTTGCTGGAGAAATGGTAGGTAACGTGTAAGGCATTTAATCCGATTCAGCCTTACGCAATTGAGTAGAATCTTCAAGACCTGATTCCTTGAAATGAGCTAATAAATCCCGATCAATCTTTAACGTTGGTTGACCCCCTACAGGGGTCTGGGTACTTTCTGTGGCCACTGTACGTACTCACACTCACACACTCTCTCTCTCTCTCTCTCTCACACACACACACACACACACACACACACACACACACACACACACACACAAACACATACAAACACACACACACACACACACACACACACACACACACACACACACACACACACACACACACACACACACACACACGAATCTGTATGTATATAAAAAAGTGTATTGTATTGATTGTATTCATTTTACACTGGTTAAAACAACAATTGTTGCAGATATAAGTAGCCATGAATGTACTCACACCCTCCGAGATGAAGGTACTGAACCTTGGCAGCATTTGGTACAGCCCTGGGTCGGTGGCTATGCTCTGCAGTGCTTCCTGATAGATAATCACATTGACATATATACAAATAAAAATGGATCATGGCATACATGCATGCACAAGTGGTAAAAAAAATCTAAAACATCCTTAATGCAACAAATTGCAATTAAACATTTTATATTGGGATCAGGAACAGAACTCTAAACCAAAATTTTAAATGCTTTAGGTCAGAAAACTGCTCATGAGGCTATCAGCTCACAAAATAACACTGTGTTTGACTATTTTCTGAATGGAATGAGACTCTCCTCTTTAATTGATTCTGAGCTTAGTTTTTTTTCTTCCAATATATGGCTTTGTATGTTTGCAATGTGAACCAATCTCTTGCTCTGTCCATACAGGGACTGGAAAACCCTTAAGAGAGAGGCTCAGACCCCATACTCCTAGAGCACCCCCCACAGAATGCCACAAGGAACACAGACTTGAGGTACGTAGGGTGCATCTCATCCTCCCCAGCTGCTTTAAACAGGGTTGGTGTGGAACTGCTTTCCCCTTCTGACAAGTACAACAGTTTGCCAGAATCTTTTTGTCTTCCTGCATAGTCTTCCCAAACTATTCCTAGGCCCAAGTTTTTGCTTCTGCGACTGCCCATGCTGCAGCATGCTTGGCTTGTTGGTACCCATCAGCTGTCTTGGAAGTCCTACAGGTCAACCAAGGCTAGTAGGACTCCTCCATCAGCTTGACAGCATACGTTCTAGTGTCCACCACCAGGTTCGTGGATTTCCACCACAACAGGCACCACAAGCCTTGCATCCACAGCCCCTCATGGTGTGCCATGTGCACTCATGGACACCCTTATGCTCAAACATTACATTACCCATTTTAATTCACATTGTTATTTAAATTTGGGGTTGTATGTAATTAACAGTTTTATTGAAAATATTGGTTAAGTCAAAGTTGTTAAGAATGACTAGATCTAACATGCTAAGATCCCAGTGGCTTATTTTTTTCTAATATCTCACAGACGTTTGTACATCACCTAGTACTTTTTTCAGTACCCCCTTGACTGAGGTTGCAACCAAGCTGTACAGTTATCAAAGTGTCTTGTATTAGCCCATTTCCACTGAGTGGTACAGTTCGGTATAGTATGCTTTGTTTTATTTTTTCAATTTCCACTGTCAAAGGTACAAAAAAAAGCAAACGTTATGTACCCCTTTTTGGGTACCCTGTCCAAAGGGTAAAGGTTAAACTAAGATCAGAATCGATTTTAGAGAGAATTGTTATGAATTTATAGCTCTATACATGATATGTAGTATGCCCTTTAAATTACATTAAATGATAAATGTAGTTTAATGGGCAGCAAATGTCTTCAATTTAATCACAATTAACCGGTATAAAAAAATTGTTGTGGACCTGTAAAAATACAAATAAACACATACCGCTCTTTTGGCTTCACAGGATCCCACACAGGCTTCAGTAATTTCTTTATAGTACAACTGCTGCTCCACAGAGAGCTCATGTGTGCTACGTGGTTTCATCCGCATCTTCTCCTTTCCTGAAATGCCAAAGAAAAAAATGTGAAAAAGGTTATAAAGTCAGCAGAGTAAAATCCACTAAAACACAAAAGTGTTTTTCTTTGGTGAAGTTTTGTTCCTCGCCACTGGCTTGCTTTATTTGGGACTTGTGGAGTTGTGCATCGATGGATTTGCTCTTTAGTGTTTGGACTTTCAGCAGTAAAAATTAAACCATACTGAAATTAACTAAACTGAACTTCAACTCTGAAAACTGAACTGACACAGTTTCAATGTACTTGAACTCCTATGTTAAGCTGCTTTGACACAATCTACATTGTAAAAGTGCTATAGAAATAAAGATACATTTAAATCTTTACTAAACTAATTTCTGACCTTTGATTTCAGCAGAAACTGCACCCTGGCCCTTGGCTTGAATAAAGCCTTCGTCTTCCTGTCCAGGTTTGACAGCTTTGAGCGGCTCTGTGGACTCTGCCTTCTGCTGCTCTTTAGAGGCTGAAAAAAAAGAGAAAGAGTAAGGAAATCACATTTTCTATTACTCAATATGCTAGGAAAAGCCTACTAATGTACATATTTGCACCGAACACCATAAATTATTTTCCATCACACTGGCCCAAACAGTTGACCAAAAAGACCTAAAAGAGTAAGAACTTGGCTGTCTTTCACTATAATCTTACATTTGGTGATGATTCATAATCAAAGTGAATAAAACAAATATAAAAATTGTAAAATTCAAATAGCATTTCACAGTGCTTCTCAAACTGTTTCTGTCTTTCCTGACATTGGAGGTAGGAAAGAGTTCTGTTTCCAACCTGTCACTCAAATAAAGCACTAATAATCTAGGGCTTCAAGTTTAACTGTAAAAATGTATTGAAATATCCAATTTTTTGTGGGCAGCATGGTGACGCAGTGGGTAGCACAATCGCCTCACAGCAAAAAGGTCGATTGTCAGTTGGCATTTCTGTGTGGAGTTTGCATGTTCTCTACGTGTTTGCTAGGTTTCCTCCGGGTGCTCCAGTTTCCCCCACAAAAACATGTGGTAGAGGTAAATTGGTTAAGCTAAATTGTCCGTAGAGTATGTGTGTGAAAGAGTGTATGGATGAATCACATTTTTGTTAACAAGATCTGCTGTCTGTCTTGGCTTTCCCCTGTTTTATGTTTTCTCTTAGTAGTAATTTGCATTACTAAATTTGCATTAATCAATAGTAAAAATTACTGATATTGTGGCTTTCCTTTAAAATGTAATAATACTGATTATATGAAACAATACATTGAAGTACAGGGTAATAATTACTGGGTATTTACAGCTTTTACACAAAATTCTTGCGTGCCCTCATATATACTCTGCTCAAGTGCACTTGAGCAGAGTATATATGAGGGCATGCAAGAATTTTGTGCATGAACAGAGAAAATTGGCACGCAAGCAATATATTAGTGGTGGGGTGAATTTTGGTGTGGCGCCCTGCCATGGAAGAATGTATGGAAAACCATGCAGTAGTAATCGAGTGTGATCGCTCACTCACATGACATGACATGCACTTGGAAAATACTAACTTTAGAATATAATATTTTGAACAAAAACTTATTACTAGTGCAATTTAATCAAATGTGATCAAATAAATATGTGCTTAAATTTGGTTAAATTAGTTAGAGACAAGTGATGTCAACCTCAACAATGGAACAATGGGCAGCAGGGGGTGTGAGAGTATCGCAGTATGCCACAAGAGTTTCGCGATACGTATCGTGGTTGGTGTGTTGCGATATTTCGGTTCAGTTTGTAGTATCGTTACACCTCTAATATTATATATATATATATATATATATATATATATATATATATATATATAAAACTTCAAGACGAGTAGGCCTATTACATATTATTGTAAAAGGTTTCAAAATAATAATAGAATTTTACATTTACATACATTTTAGACAGAGTTTACACTAATATTTTTCCCCAGGATGCATCAATGTAATGATAGATTATTTGACTTGCAAGTCACGTGCGTCCCCCAAATCTTATATATTGCAATATATAAATCACATATTTAAAATACAATAGAATACCTATATTTCAAAAGTGGGCCATTATTTATATGAATGACATAATGGCTATGCCATGAACAGTGTGATGACTGAGCTACATCTCCAGGTACTCCATTCAGTGTTGTATACCGAAAGCGGACTTCCCTGACAAATCGGTCTCCCTTTAGCATGCACGCATGTCACGTGGCACCTGCAGTTAAACTCAAAGTGATTTATCATAAATACAACAAAAAGTTATGTGCATTGCTGGTAATAGCGTCTATTACCCTTATAAACTCATACGTTTAAGCTGCCACACCAATGGCATAACTTTGTTTGCGCAAATTGCAATAATTCTGTTCCATACAAGAGAAACAAAGTGTTGTGGGGGCTTTACAATTTATTAATTGTGACAATTTAAAGCATGGTTAACAGGAAAATTGGTCAATCGCTCCATCCCTATTAACATGTAAACATTAAGGAATAACATGTAAACCTATGTTAACACAAAACTCCCTGTGGTTCTGTGAAACATTTTTTCATGCTCATTTATTACTCCATAAAATAGTTCTAGAATGAGAGATCCATATTGACCATATTTGGAATGATTGTGAATATTTAATGAGAGCCGCTCTGACTTGCAGCTCTCCCTGACAGAAAGACCTGCACACACACAAAGCCTGATATACGTGGAACATGGGCAATATAATACATAATTTGTCAAAAAAAAACAAAACAATAAAACCTTTTAACAAATGAAGTAGATTAGTTAAATCTTTTTAACTTAATGGGTTGACTTTTATTTTACCCACATGGAGAGAGTGAGCTAACGTTAACCTATTTTGCACACGATCTGTTGTGGATCAAGACTAAAATAGCATTAAACTCACAAAATGCTGTAAAACCTAAAGTACATGCAAACGATGAGGGTGTGCCCCATGAGTAGGCCCACATGGAATCTGCGCGCACAGAATTCTGCAGATTTTCCGCAGAATTCCGCAGATTTTTAGCCCTTTATTAATTCAGTTTATTTACTTGAATAAATGTGTGTAAATCTAAATCTAAATCTTATTCAGTTTTTAAATTAATTACAGTAATATTATTGACTAATATGAAAATGTTCATCTGATCTGACAATGCAGTTTGTACAGTAATATTTTCTGTCTTTTAGTAGATATATTATATGAGAGACATGCTTTGTTTACCAAATAAAGTGAATCCAATTGGATTTGCATTTTAAACATTAAATAAAAGTTAAAAAGGTATTATTTTTTATTTCACATATTAAGGTTTTAGTTATGATACTCCCAAAATAATTCTGCAGAAATCTGCAGATTTTTACTAGAATTCTCAGCAGAAATAGCAAAAAACTTCTGCAGATTCCGTCTGGCCCTACCCATGAGTCATGCAACAGTCTGTTCACTGTTCTTGTTGGCCTTTTGTCAACTGGGATTTTATACTCATGAAACTTTCACACGAATGTGAAAACAATGGAGTTTGAGACTCATGCTATGTTAATATCCATATACCATATGATCTCTTATTATTCAACTATGCCTAGGTATACCCAGATATTGTTTATACAACACTTTTAAAGAAAAAAAGGCATATTTAGATGTACAGTTCTTTTTATAGGCACAAGTTATTTTTGCTGTTGTCATTTTTCCTATTTTCTGCTACACCTGACATTTTCACTCTCTGCTCTGACCTCTGTGGTACCAGTTTAACTTTGATCTATCCAATAGCAGAACAGCACCTACATGGAAGGCAGGTATAAATATAGTAAGGACCCATCTGATTGGTCAAATTTGGACAACCTCTGCATGCAACACAATAGCTTGGCACAAAAAAAAGAAAATTATCGCAATTCTCTGCAATATGGATATCGCATATACTTTTTTGATATATCATGCAGCTGTAATGACCATTACCATATCACACTTTTCTGTCAAAAACTATAGCAAATCAACTTGTAAAATAAAATAAAAAAATAAACCCTGTGAACAGATTAACTACAGGAATGGGGAAAAGAGTACCCTTTTATTATCACTGCTGTCGGCCTGACCTATATCACAATATCAAAAGCATGCATACACATAAAGAGAAAATGCAAAAATCACAGAATTATGGCTCGTTTCCACTGACTGGTACAGTATGGTACGGTACGGGTCACCTTTATCAGGCTTGCGTTTCCACTGCTAAAAGGGTACCAATGGTACTCATTTGGTGGGCGGGGTGTGCGACAGAAAGTTGCAGTCAACGTCATTTTCGCTCGAGAAAATGTCTAAAGTAAAGTTGTACGGGTCGTTCACATATCATATGAGAAGCACTTCTCACAAAACAGATGCTTTATACACATAAATACTTCTGTATAAATGTTTATTACTAACTTTTCTATGAACATGAGTTGATAATAACTGCAGATCAATGACAGTGCGAAATAGCCTACTGTAATGTCTGCAATTATATAAAATAAATAAATAAATGCAACATATATGAACACATACAGACTCTTACAGTCTTCGATATGTTACCACTTACAGAAAAACTACACACAGCATACATTTAGTCCTTATTTAGGTTCAAAACAGCAGGAAATAGAGCCCAGTCAGTGCAGACCTCTCATGATTAAATGTATCTGTAATCTTCAGCAGCACGTGTAGCCTCTTGTTAGAAAGTAATTCCATCATTCGGAGTTCATAATTGTCCAAAAGGTGATGATAATAGTTAAACATGGCAGTTTGTTCACGTTTGCTGAAAAAATTATGTGCTCCTTTTTTCCGGCTTCTCCTTTTGTCAACTCTCGCGTTTGTCAGTTTCTGACAGGATCAGGTTTCAAAAGTACATCAATAATCAAGCACACGTTATTATCATCAGCTCAAGAAGTTTGTTATTTCAAATAAAGAAACGCGACGAGCACAAGCAAAAACGCAAAACCGCTAGCGCTTTAGACTGGCTCATAAAAAACTACAGGACAGGGTAAAATCTGCTCTACTTTTTGGCTTTGTGGCTGTTCATCAAGACGACGACAATGTTCATTTGAGCCCAGATCGAACAGGGCTCATTATTATATGGTATTATATGTATATATAGTCTCTCGGCTGTGTATGAAAACATGGCGGCTCCTTTGTTTTCATTCTGGCTTGTTGCGTGAGCTCGTGACGTATCTCCGTAAACCAATAGCATTTAGCAGCGCGTCTAGCTCCGCCTTTGGGATCCTTTGGGTACCCTTTCTCATGTTTGGTACACGTTCTAAAGGGTGCCAAAAAAGTGGTACGGTACGGTTCGGTACACCTTTCGACAGTGGAAACGGCCATAAAAGCGTACCGACCCGTACCGTACCAGTCAGTGGAAATGAGCCATTAGTGGCAAAATAAATGTATTCAAATTGAACAGTACTAAATACAAGTTAGATGCACCATTGAACTACATAAAAAAAAAAAAAAAAAACATCTTAATGCTGATTTATACTTTCACCGGGAGCCACATCACGCACCTCACGAAACAGACGAGGCTTTTATACTTGATGCTTATGCCATAGAGATATTCTTTTAAATGACAGGGGCCAGTCAAAAGAAACAGACAGTAAAACCAGAAGGATAAATAGAGAAGTAGAAAGTTGCCGCAACTAGGTCATATTATTAATATCAATAAAGATTTTTAAACTAATTGTTTTTTATTATTTTTTAAAATTTATTATAAAGATTTTTATAACCATTCAAGGTTTTTTAAATGTAATTTTTTTCCCTCTGTTTATCTACAAAACTGCGTGCAAGCTCTCAAATATAATATGCTGCCTACTGCACTATTAACTCTGCAAATAAATGTCACTATTAATCCCATTTTATCTTGGCAACTAAATTAAAGTGAACTAATCTCTGCTGTCTTCCACATTAGCCGCTTTTCCACTATCGTGCTGAACCGTTTTTTTATGCTGAACCCTTCCATTCCATGTCAAACCGGGGCAGACAGCACAGATATTGTTTCATTTTCCACTGTCGTGCTGCAACAGAGCTCTTTGAATCGTTACACAAAACGCCTCAGTAGTTGCCTTGGTAACGCAATGTAAACGGCTCCCTTTGTTCAATTAAATTTAAATAATATCTGAAACTAGTTTTATCATATTCATGTGCAAAAGCGAAAGCAACTGTGTGACTAAGCACTGTTATGCCGCTCTCTCATTAGGGGTGCTAAATATAGCTACAAGTCACAGCATCCTTATTTATTTAGAGGTCATATGTTGCAGGGCTCTGGGCAAATTTCATTTGGAGAGAAAATTACGAAAATGACTGGAGTGAAAAAAATATTATATTTTAATTCTCTGTACATAACAGAAAAATAAACAATGATAATGCAAAAATAATAGTGCATTTGTATTATAGTGGCAGAAGTACATTTTTGGACAGGCCTTGTCAAAAGTGAGCAGGCATTTTCACGAATAAAAAAAATATAGCACTTAACAGGGTTCAACGCTAAGGACTACTGGCCCAATCGGGCCAGTGGTTCAGATGTTTACTTGCCCTGTCAAAATTTTCACTGGCCTCACCAAATAAAATAAAAATTTATAAATATATATATATATATAT
>CAIGQZ010032318.1:17096865-17111257 GCA_903798205.1 Danio tinwini
ATGTAAAATGGCATTCAAACTCACATTGTTAGCATTTAGCACTGAATAGAGCACACAAGGTTTACCTGAGGTTATCACTGTCATAGGTTTCTGTTGTTCAGCTGTGAGAAATAGAAGCCATTTCTAATATATCAATTTAAGTTGTTGGTTAGAACCAAAGTTCTCTTTATAATGGAAAATATGTTTTAATAGCGTTTTGAGTGGATAACAGAGTGTTTTTGTGACACACAACTTTGAAAGGTGTGTTAAAGCCGTTGTAATCTGTCAGATGTGGTTCAAGCGCGAGAGAAAATCACACACACACACACACACACACACACACACACACGCACGCACGCAGTACTTCACTGCATTATAGAGCAAACCAGATTACTGGCATGAAGTGTAACAGATATGCAAGTCATGCAATTTCCAAAAATGAACAATAAAATCCGTTACTGATACTCTGCTGGCTGATTTGCATGTTGATTCTAATCGGGAGCTGTTTATGTTTAATTTAGTTAGTTTGTGTGTAGTATTTACCATGGTACGTGTTTTTCTGTCATTTCAAAATTTCACTTTGTGCCAGTCTTTCAATCAATGTGTCATGGGACAGGATGTGTGTGTGTGTGTCAAACATTTTGGTGAATTACATTTATTTAGGTTGGTTATATATTTGAAAAAAGAGAGAAACTTCACTTTAGCGATGGCAAGGCTCCATTTAAACCGCACAAAGATGCAGTCTGAGGTAAATGACTCGCAGCTGTTGTTTTTCATTTCCATTAGATCACATTTTTTAAATAATCAGTCCAGCAGGTGGTGCTGGTCGACAACAGTATTAGTTTACACGCATCAACTGCCAACCAGAACTTCTTAGCATTCTACTTGCGCATACACGCAAAGCATAATGGGTGATTTTTGCATTCAAAGAAAAAGGTCTATATTAGGCTAAATAATTTTCTGTTAATGACATTCCATATTGCACCTGTTAGTTTAACTTTTATTTATTTAATCAACTACTCTGACCACAATGAGCCAGGCTTTACAAACTATTCACAGCACTTAAAGTATTTACTTCGTAAGAATAAACACAGTCGGATGGATAAGAGAACAGAAATGTTTTTATTTTATTTTATTTTTTAAAATAATAGGAACAAATATTTAGAGAAATTTGTTTGTGTTGTCATAAACGCAGTTTGAATTGTGAATGAATGAAGAACGATTGACATGCATACTGGAGGAAAGTGCTAAAGTAAACACATTAAAGCACTTGAATATTTATCTGTACTTCACATTAAACTATTCAATGGCTTCAGAATATTTTGTTTATTTCTACTTTAATGGCTTTTGTTGGCTTATAAATTACACAGAATATAGCGCACGCACAAGATCGGATTTGGATCTGTACCAGCTGGCCGATACCCGATCCAACAAAAATATGTGCTATCGAACTGATATCCGATACAAGTACCAGGATCGGTGCATCCCTAGTTTGAGCTAGAGCTGTAATCGGGCCATAAAAGTCAGGCTCGTCAGAATTGGACCCGATCTCGTCAAAGTACATTTTGATTGACAGCTTTTTTAAAGTCCGAACCTGTTTACAGCCTGGCATTATTCAAATATGCACATGCACACAGCTCTTTAGCTTTTTTTTTTTTTGAGTTGTTTATATGTTTTAAAGGGGTGGTCTACAATGTTTTCTTTAAGGTTTGATTGTGTTTATGGGGTGCAAAACAATGTCTGATCATGATTCATTGGTAAAAAAATCACGTTATTTGTTCACATATCTTACATTAATTTTACACAGCTACTGAGCTAACATGGTAATGACCATCATATTTCCTGGTTCCTCCTATAAGGCCTGCCCTCAAACGGCCCTGATTAGTCAGCTAACCTAATGTGCTGTGATTGGCAGATCACGTCATTCAGAATTCACGGATTCACGTCACCAGGAATCGTCATGCCTCTCTTGCATGCTGTCTGTGAACTGTTAGGCCAAGCCGTTTTAGCATTAAATACCCCTTGCCGTACTATATGGATAGTCAAAACAAAGGTTTAAATGCGCCTGAGTCAGACACAGAAAATGAAGAGGACACAGCTGAACTAATTTATGTATATCCATATATATATATATATATATATATATATATATATATATATATATATATGAATCAAACTCAAATAGCAGTCGGATATGACTAATGTGAAAGATTGTTACTTCGGTTTGTATGTACATATATATAACAAGTCAATGCAGGAACGAGTTCGAATGATGAACCGCTAAAAAAAATGAGAATGCTTCAAAGGTGCCAACTATCGCCAAGATAGTATCTGCAGACTTTCAGATGCGTTTATTGCCGATGTTGTTAGATCTAGCTGTAGTTGGGTCTAAAACTGTGTTGAAATCACCTGCTATGACTGGACAATTAGAAAGATTTGAAACTGAGGGGGAAAAATCTGAAAGAAAGATGGGGTTGTCTGTGTTTGGGCCATGTAAGTTGTCTATTGTAAATAGGCTGTTGTTATTTGAAATGTTAATGATGATAAAACGTCCCTCTGGGTCTGTAATGGTGGTGTTATTAACGAATGAGCCTTCTTTATTCATTAGGATACACACTCTTCTCTGTTTTGTCTTGTAGTGGGCAGAGTATAAATTATTGTACTATAATGATTTCATTTAGTTTCGATCGGATTCTGATAGATGTGTTTCTTGGAGAATGCATATGTCTGCTTGTAATTTGGCTGATTCCAATGTTAGAGATGTGACAGCATTTCATTGCTGCTTGCAGCTTTAATTATTTTTTTTTTCTAGAATTAATCACATTTATGAGGGTTTAAACATGCTCAAAGTCATGAAACTTTGCACACATGCCAGAAGTGGCGAAAATTCACATTTGATATGGGTTTTAGAAGTGGGTGTGGCAATATTGCTTGACAGTGCCACCTATAAACATTTGATGAAGTAGCCCCCGAGCTACATTTCACGCACATGTACGAAAATTGGCACACACATCAAACATGCCAATACCTACAAAAAAAAAATCTTGGAGCAAAATCTCAAACCCAACAGGAAGTCAGATATTTTTTACTTTCCTCTGCCAAAAAAGTTTTGTAGTTTTTGCTATTTCTAGGCGTTGAATTTTAACGAACTTCTCCTAGGGTTTTTTTTTCAGATCAAAACCAAAATTGGGTATTGTTATCTAAAGGCCTTGGCAATTGTAAATTGCAAAGATCTAGAGTTTTTGTCAAAGGTATTTGTTCATGTTAGTTTAAATAATGTGGGGAAATGCATTTAGTTCTGCATTAAATGGGTTAATTTTGATGTGCAACATGGAGATCATTGCTGTTTCTAAATCATGCGCTGTGTCTGTTAAATCAGAAGATTTACAACATTCACAACACTGGAGTAGAGAGGGTTAGGCTATTACCTGCACTTTACACACAAAGTAGGCCTACCTGAAACTTTAAATTAGAAAAGGCTCAATAATACATTGGACAACCTCAATGCACTGATTTCTCCCCTTTGTGCTACTGTTAGAAGTGTCCGTATACTTGAAGGCTGCGCGCTGTCTCTCAGTGATGCAAGCGCTTAATTCAGGCACCGGCTGCACAGGTGCAACATGCGCCGCTCCGTAAGATTATTCTTATAATAGGCTAAGTTTATGTTCTTATGTTCCTTCAGTGACTGTTTGTTCCTTCTTATGTTTGTGTCGCGAAAAGTTTGTAAGCCTGGCGCATTGTGGTTCAGTTAATTAAATTATTAAAAGTGAAAATGACGGCCCGGCGCATAAGAATTGTTATTAACAGAAAATTATTTAGCCTAATATAGGCTACTCTGAAACTGTGAATATTTTAATTTAATTTTATATATATTAACATTTTATTTAACAGACCAGTTTATCAGATTGTGCACTGAAGCACATAAGCAACCTTGTTTTGAACTTCACCTCAAATATTCTTGTTTATTTTGTAGATAACTGACCAACAAAAAATACATTAAAATAACCAACAAATTTTTTCTTCACAGAGGGACACGTCAGGGCTGTCCACTCTCCCCACTATTATTTAATATTGCCATTGAACCACTAGCCATATGGCTACGTAGCGATGATGCCGTCCAAGGCGTCACTCGTTATGATCAAGTACGCAAACTTTCCCTTTACGCAGATGACTTATTGTTGTATATTTCAGACCCTTTAGTCTCTCTACCACCCATACTTTCAATTCTGGACCAGTTTGGTGCCCTTTCAGGATACAAGATTAATTTTCAAAAGAGTGAATTATTTTTGTATTAATCAGCTGGCTAAAGTCCTTTCTTACTCTTCATTTCCTTTTCAGTTAGCTTTAGAAGGGTTTAAGTATTTTGGTATATTTATTTCCGTTTTTTTTTTTTAAAGATTTATAAAAAAAAAAATCATACAACTTTTAGATAAGTGCAAATCAGATAAAGCTCGCTGGGGTCTTGCTCTCCCAAATTTTCAATATTACGTTTATGCTTGTAATATTATCAAAATACTTTGTAATGTTAATATATTGGATTGGTCACAAAAATGTTGTTCCTGACCCGCCTTGGAGACATATAGAGTTATCTGCCTCTTCACATAGTCTAAGTTCTAGAGTCTATTCCCAACTTCCTCTTGATACTCAAAACATCAAGTAACCCAATAGTTATTAACACTCTAAAAATTTGGCAGCAGTTTAGAAAACATTTTGGTCTTCAAAGTGCCTCAATTCAAATGGCAATTTCCAATCATCATTTATTCCCCCCCTCTATATTAGATCGTGTTTTTGATACTTGGTCAATGAAAGGTCTAGCCACTTTAAACGATTTGTATGATAACAATGTTTTTTCCTCCTTTTCATTCCTATCAACTAAATTTGATCTCCCTAATAACCATCTTTTCCGTTTCTTTCAAGTGAGACATTTTGTTCAAAAACTGTTTCCCCATTTTCCAAACCCACTGTCTGTCATTGAGAACCTTAACATTTCAGGATCTGCTGACTAGACTTTTCAAATGGGAGAAAGAGAGACGTTTAATGTTTACTTTACATTTTCTTCTTTTATATTTACCCATATATTTATTATATATATGTATTTATTTATTTATAATTTTTTCAGTTAGTTTATTATTTATTTATCTGTGTCTCGACTCATCTTTGCGTACTTATTGAAGGCCTCAGAAAATAGGGAGGGGTGGGAGATGGGAGGGATGGTGCATAGAAGAGGGTAGAAAAGTGTAAGTTTGATTAAGAGTTTTACAGTTTTCCTGTTTTTGCTGTTATATATATCATGTCATCTCTTTGCTGATAGAACTTTGATTTTTCATATACATTTATAAGTTTGTATATTATCTGATAAAAATGCAATAAATTTTTTTTTTATTAATTCAAAAAAAAAAAAAAAAAATTATACCAAACGAAATTTGTTTCAAAAAGATAATTTTTCAGACAAAAAAAAAAAATTTTCAGACATGCTTTCAGTTTCTCCATCTCACACGGTGGGTTTAGGCAAGGGAATGTTTATTAAGTAAAACTGGCCTCAGACGGTTTAGTTTACAGTAGTCTGCTTCAATCCTGCAGGAAAATATCAGGCTTAAAAGGCTGATTATTTTACCAACAATTAGGGTCAATAGTGGTAGCCTATTACAGATTATAAAGAAAAATATATATTAAAAAGGAAACATAAGCTGGACCACAACAGATCAGATCAATGTCATAATGAATGCTCAAATAATGTAGCCCATAGTTTATAGCAAGCATCAAGTTTAGTTAGATTGTGCTATCTGTCATATACAGTAGGCCTATAGGTTTGTTATTTTTACTAAAGAAGATATATTATTTGAGTTTATCCCCAGAACTGTAGAAACTTTATTACGTTAATAATAATAAAAAAAAAAAAAAACAGCACAATATCGGGATCGGATCTGTATTGGTCGATACTCAGAATTTTGGTATCGAGATCGGATCGGTTTCAAAAAAATGGTATCAGTGCATCCCTATTTAAGACTGTGATAAAAGGCAAAAAAAATCCAGTCCACAATAAATTTTTATGTTGAAAATCCAATTTTTTTTTCATCAAATCAGTGACATAATTTATGAATTAGGCAATTAAAGAATTATTTTTTTTTATTTTCTAAACAATTTAGTAGTTTTAACACAGAGAAAGTTATGGCCAAGTTAAGACTCAATCACCCCAAAGTGGATGAAAACATCCCTAACAGTACATAAGGTATATGTTGATTTTGTTTACAGGTAAGTACAGATATATTTCAGCAGAAGTTCACTTGTTGTGATACAATGACAAAAAAACAACAACAACAACACTAATAATTAATTAAACAAAATATTCCAATTTGAAAAATTGAAATTATATTTTCTTCCATCTCTTTGCTACGTTCTTGTATTGTAATTAGGAGATAGCGTAATAATTGTTGACACTATGCTAATACCACCAACCAATTATGTTAATTTTTTTGTTATATCTTCCTCAGGATGCATTGAAGTTTATGCACCATGGGAAAAGATGCAAACTTACAACTGGTGACATTGATCATGCCCTTAAACTAAAAAATGTGGAGGTGAGAAAACTGAAACAAATTGAAATTGATTTCCTCATGCAGTCTGAACCAGAATCTTCATTGTCCTTCATAGATTTTTTTATTCTGTGTAGCAGCATTTGGTTGTACTTGTGTTTTTTAGCCACTGTATGGATTCCAGTCTGAGGAGTTCATCCCATTTCGCTTTGCAAGTGGAGGTGGCAGGGAACTGCACTTTTATGAAGAAAAAGAAGTGGATCTTAGTGACATCATCAATACACCCCTGCCTCGGGTACCTTTAGATGTTTCACTCAAAGGTAAGAAACATCTCATATGAAATTATCTTCAGATAAATTAAGCCAGGTATGCTTTCATTAATATCTGGACAGTAGAGTGCTGAACTACAGTAATCATTAATTATCTAAAACCTGTGCTAAACTGATTTAGCAATAGAAGTTTGCCTGCAAAACATAGAATGAATGAAGAAAAGCTTCCTATTGTATGGAACACAGCCTCCATCAAAAAAACTTAACTGAACAAGTCTTAAAGAAAGCAAACAAACACAATAAAATGAATGTCATTTGTCAGTGTCAGTGACACAGTCACTGACGTCAGGGCTTTACGGAGTCTGCCAGCTGATAGAGAGACATCAAAGTGCTTAATGTATAACGCTCTTTAAATCAAAATGCTGCAGCGATTGTGCACAAATCCAAATCGATGCACGTGAAAGCAATAATTTATTCTAAAACAAACTGATGCTTGCATAGAGAACTTCACTATTGTTTACTTTAAAGCAGACAGATCATAGTGCAACCTTGATTTCTGGAAAGATACAGATATTTTATCGCAGCTCGTGCATCAGTGTATATGGCCACCAGATTTCTATTTCCACCTCAAACACCGGACTAAAGTCAAATTTAATGCAGTATATGTCGAACATGGCCAAACCAGATCCCTGGGTAGAACACTTCCGTTTATCGCCATTTCATATGCGCTATCGGCTAGTTATTGAAAAAGTAGTGTTTTATACGTTATATAATAGGGTATATGCGCAACTTTTGTGTTCCAGTTAACTTGGGTAGAACACTTCCAGTTTTTCCACTCTCCGCTAAGGCGTTGTTTTATACAAGAAGCCTCCTGGAACTACCAAAGTTAAGTATCACAGATGTCTACCGGATATGCTCACTATCATCTAAATGTCCGGCCACCGAATTGGCTAAAGGATTTAAATTGTATGCTTCATCATACATAATGAATTATGAAGGTATGTGAGCTAGCGGAATGGAAATGCTGTACAATGTCACTAACTAGCTAACGCTATACCGTTACTTAGTCTGCCGTATGGATGCATGGATCTACATATTCACATTAACACTTGGGGATTTTTTGCACCAGTATCAAATAAAGACAGGTTGACTGGTGATGTCAGCATTAGGTCACAGGTCTATGAAGAAGTCCGAGACGCCACACAGATATATATGTATATCAATATATAAATATATGTATATCAATATGTAAATATATATATATATATATATAAAAATATATATATATGTATATATATATATATATATATATAGCTGTGATGTATTATCACTCTAAGCTGTCAATCAGATTCAAAGCAACAACACAGACTAACATTGTAACCATTTATCAACATTGATATCTCAGCATCAGAACATCATAACGAGCTGGGTGTTGGCTCGTTTGACTTGTTTGGTAGCAAATGGGACTTCTTGTATGCTACTGCCAGCAGTGATTAGCTACACGCTATAACATGCTAGAAATGCTTGCTAAGTATTAGGATTTGATCAAACATGTAAATGAGGCTTGCCTGTTAACAATTCAGTGGACTCTAGGAACCACTCAGAACACCATAGCAACCACCTAGCAACACCTTAGCAATACCTTAGCGACCACCCAGCAACCTCTATGCTTCCTGCCAACTGCCTTTGAGTCCCAGCGCCGTCTTGTTGGCTTTCTCAAGTCAACATCAAAGTTTGTCATTAAACTTAAGGTTCTAGTTTTTAGACAATAATCGATGGGGGGCATTTTATGTTGTCTAACTGAATATTTTAAGCTGTACAATTACAGTAAAAGTGTCTTTGCATTTTCTTTGAAATAACAAGGTCTGGATTGCTATTTCAGCAACTGGATTGAATTTCAGCAATGTACTTTATTATGTATTCAGCAATGTACTTTATTACATAATGTCTGTCAATGACATTATGTTCCCCCCATAAATATAGAGTAAAATCATCTATGTCTCTTACAGCTCACTGGCTAAGTATAGATGGTGTCCAGCCTGCAATTCCAGAGAACCCACCTTCAGGTAAGTGAGTTTTCCAGCCATTTGTTTGTTAACTTTACTTTGGTTAAGGTTATGTTCATATATATATAAAGAGTTCATATGCAAAACCCTCTAAATCCATCAGACCTTTTTTTTTGTAAATGAGCATTTTCTACCAGGCTCCTCTGATTAGGTTCAGAAGTTTAATTTTATAGGTAATGATAGGGTTGTTAGCTAGTTAATACAATACCTTTTTTTTCCAAAAATGTCACTTTAGACAATTCTTTGGTTTTTAACAAGGTGGATTTTCTTTTGCGTCAAAACCAGCTAAATCCACCAGTGCTTTTTTTGCAAAAACCTCTAAATCCACCTTTTGAGACAAGACAGTGTAACTAGTTGAAAATCAAATGTTGCAGTTAGAAATAATTTTACCAAACATAAAACACCTAAAATCAAAAATACATAAATCTATCAAGTGGTGTTTCATTCCACTGTGGTAATATCTGAAACGAATGAATGCAATCTGTCAAGTAAGTGCATTAATCAATAACATTAAAACTGACATCAAGTCTTAACAATCTGTTGTAATTTCTGATATTTGGGATTTAAATTTATGTAAGTAGAGCAATGAAAACATTGCAAACATTGTAAGCTAAGCTTGGTAGATTCAAATAATGTAGTGTAAAACATTATGAAACATCAATATCTGTGCGTTGTCCATTAATATAAAAAGCTCATCAGACGTACAGGTATTATGAAGTATTACAAACAATGTATAGTTTTCTACATTATATTTACCTTTAAAAAAATATCTTAAATTAGCAAATAAAACACAAGGTGGGCCTACTGGGCAAAAAGGAGATGCCTCTCAGACAATTTTAGAAGCTGTCATTCATTCATTCTCACAATACTTAAGGTCTTGGTCTCTTGTTTATCCTCATAGCATCCACGTGGGATAAAAGAACGGCATCTTAACTCTGTCTTTTGTGAAATGCAGTTGCCATTTAATGTATAGTAAATTGGACTCATTCAAAGTAGCGTCACTGTGCAAAAAAAGGTTATGAATGCATGCTACACTTCCGACTGCACATTGTGTTTTGAGGTAAGGGATGTTTTCATATGAACTTTAAGTTGTAGTTTTTAGACAAAAAGGCACACTTGCCAACAAACTGTTCTGAATGCGCTGACGATGAGATTTGGATGATTAGAAGCACATCTCTTTGTTGATGGTGTACTACGTGCCTAAAGCATTCACTCAATGTCATTGTCATTCACCTGTACCACATGTCTTTGAACTTGTGGGGGTAACCGGAGCACCTGGAGGAAACACGCGCGAACACGGGGAGAACATGCTCAACACAGAAACGCCAACTGACCCAGCCGAGGCTCAAACCAGTGACCTTCTTGCTGTGAGGCGAACGTGTTACCAACTGCGCTACCGCATCACCCTGACATTAGTTATGATTTCTTTAATGAAAAACAAAACTGAAAACTAATTTTTAACACCCCCACTTTTTTACTTTAAACAATTAAGTTTTCAAACAGTTAGATGTGCAAAAACCATAACTTTAAGCATAGTATCTTTTGATTACAGATATACTTATTTTTTAGAATGATATAATTACACCATTGCATTTGACAAATCGCACATCTAATGTAATGTCACGTGGGCCTACTCCCTTTAAAACAAATGTTCAGCTTATATTCTGTTATATTTTTGCATGTGATTTGTCTGTCTAGGAAATTTAATTCGAAATACAGTTGCACTCTGAGAGCTGGAGGCAAAGAAAGACTTCTAGAATATCAGTGAACAGTGTTTTAGAATACCAGCAATTGTCAAAGTGTGGAGCGGTGGGAAATGGAATCATGGCAGTTGGTGTGCAACAATCATGAGGAAATTTCTATTCATTCTTTTATTTACATTTAATCATTTGTCATCGACTTACAATTAATGAGACAATTTAACAAGAAGGAGCAGTACACACAGGACGTGCTAATTTTACAAAGGAACTATTAATGCTCATTCAAACTAAAACTATTAATTCATACTTCTGCATTGAATTCACATTTATGGTCTGGCACAGACTTCACGCACATGACCTCTTGCCATGCCTGACGCTAACACACACCTCTTAAAAAAATTAACTACATGTTGTGATGCTGTGTAGCGCATGAGCTGTGATTGGTTTGCTTGGTAGCGTTGTTGAGAGTGGGCGGGGCCAAGAGCTGTGCAAGTATAGTCCTGTGAAGGAGCTCCATATAGAAACTTTTGTTTTGTGTTTACTTTAACTAAAGTTGTTGAACGTCTGCTGAGTTTAAGCTACTTGTACATTCAAGGTAGCATTCAGACAAAAACAAAACACCTATGAAGAAACCCGATGCAGAGGAACATAAAAATCTCACTGCCAGCTATTGTTTTCGAAGTGTGGTAACACTTTGTTTTGATGGGCTATTTGAGTAGTAGTAGACTGTCTGCTTAATATATTTTGATACTGCTCCTTTAACAGACATATAACTTACTATAAGAAACTTAGATAGTACATGTCAACTTAAACTAACCCTAACCCCACCCCTAATTCCAACCTTACAGTCTACTTATAATCTAATAAGAATTAGTTAGCATGTAGATGCAATGAAACTAATTCAAAAACGGACCATCAAAATAAAGTGTGACCGGAAGTGTTATTGCAGAGCAACACAAACACAATGCAGAAGGTGCAGTGTCAGTTAAAGTGTCAAAGAGATGAAAGAGTGTCTTTTCGACAGGTGGTTTGTAATGTCCACTCACCTGTGTGAGGCACACTCAGTTTGAGGTTAATGTGTGGAGAGGAGGGATAGAGAAGAGGGGGTCCTGGTTTTGTCCAGGTGATCTTGGAAGAGATGGGTTTTAGTAGTAGTTTGAATGATACTAGTGAATCAGCAATCCATGTGGGAATGGGAAAATCATTTTACCAGCATGGGACATTGAGTAGAAAGGTTTAGTAAAATGACTTAAAACCTCTTTGCGATGGTATCACAAGACAGTGCTCACTCACTGACTGGAGGCTTCTGGAGGGGATATAGAGCTTTAGGAGCAGGTGACATTAGCTGTGTCCCAAATGGCACACTATGCACTCATGCACTATGTACTTATGCACTTACACACTCAACAGCATAGTACATGTATGTAGTGTCGTCCCAAATGGGGCACTAATGTTTTTTTACTAAGCGGAAATTCAAACCATTTCCATGATGATGTTTGACGGTTGCTAAATTAGTGAAATAAATCACCAAACTAACAAATAATACCTGCCATGAGTATAACCGCATTCACCGTTGGGAGGCGCTATAATCACTCTCATAGGAGAATTTTGCTTTTACCATCCAAAATAAATAAAGTAATCCAACATGTGGGTCCGATAGCTCCGCCCCTTCTGCTACGTGAGCAAAACTGCAGTAGTTTAGTGCGTGAAGTGTCTATGATTACACACTTCATTATACCGGTTGAATAAGTGCATCATCCGGGTATTTAAAGTTCACTTACTATTTTTAGAGTTTTTAGTGTGAATGCACTACTTACACTATTTATACTACAAAGTGGCGTAGAATAGTGCATAAGTATGCGATTTGGGACACACCTATTACAGGATTTCCGAAGGGTCTTAAAAAGTCCTAAAGTCTCAAATTTAAAAATCGAAATTTAAGGCCTTAAAAAGTCTTAAATTCGCTGTTCTAGGTCTTAAATATTTTTGCACAGGTCTCATTTTTCCGATGTCTATGTAACGCTACATCTAATGCTCATTTAAATTATTTTTTGTTGCTGTTGCTAGGTTTTCGTGGTGTTTTAGTTCTTTATTTCACTAGTCCAATTGTAATTTTCGGTATTACAACTACAAATGAGACCAACATGCAATAGCCAATCAGCTTTATGTTAATGGACTCAGTGTGCGCGGCGAATGTGACATCATCAATGTGTTTGCGGAGGTTCGCTTTGGGTGCACGTGACATGATTTCAGCTGCCGGAGTATGGCGTTATTTCACTGACAAATGTTGTAAGCGTAGTGTTACAAGTCGAGATTGCATTTATGTAATACGAGGGAATGAATCTCTTTGCTCACGCGCCGGTTTCATCTGTTCGTGGACAAAACTGCTCACGAACTCTTAAATATACGCTGCTGACATGCACACTCAAAACATTGGCTGCTCACCTGCGAATTATCTGCTCTCGCTCCGTCAGACGATGCGGACTCACAATTTTTGTGTCTTGTGTTTCCTCTTTCTTTCGTGATTTTGCTCTCCACAGATCTTTCTGTTAAATTGGTTATTCCAAGAATGTTGATGTGGTTTATATATTGCTACACTATTTTTTAGCAATACACAAAAATTAAAAGGTTAAGGTAAATTCTGTAATAAATACTAGTGTTTTTAAGTGTTAGGTATACTGCCTGTTTTAGGCTGTTATTTACAACTTGTTAATGAATGGTTCAGCATACTGTAGTACTAAGAATAGTGAACTGATAAAATGAAATAAAAAAAAAATTACTACAGTAAAGTGTGGTAAATTGTAGTATAATATATCCTATATTGTACCCTATATTGTAAAAAAAAACTACAGCACTGGGTAGTTTGTTTATATTCGTTTTTATATTCAAAACACTGTACATGCCAATATACATGTTCACAGGCCCAGTGGAACAGCTTCTTCTCAGAATGAAAAGGATGACGGAAAATGTCCTCCAAAATCTCATCAACAATGCCACATATACGGCTATATGAAGAGAGAATGATGAGCAGGGCGAGATGTCATTCCTACCGGCAAATGTGCATGTCTAATACGAAAGTGAAAGCCTGCTGCAATATTACCGAGAGCTGTTTATCTGTTAGGCAAAGTTGACCGAAGTTACCATCTGATAATTTTTCCATACTTTAACCTCATAATATGTTGAATTAGGCCTATTGCTTTGTTCATTTCTGCCCTGACAGTTTGAAAGAAAGATCAACATTGATCTGCTTTATGATCTGATGCAGTCTCGGTTCATCTGTTATTTCTCTCTATAATTTAAACCTATAATGCAGAATTCTAGCCAATGTTTCTTTAATAGATTGATTCATTTAATAGATAGATTTTTATAAAACTTGACTACTGAAATGAGGCTCTGTATGAAAAAATCTGACCTCTCTGATGTATATTTGGTGTCAAAATTAAAGTGCACATTTCCACTTATAAAATATTATATACACAACTGGTCAAAAGATTGGGGTCAGTATGATTGTTGAATATTTTAAAATAAGCGCCTGCTCCCCAAGGCTGCATTTATTTCATCATTAATATAGAACACATTGTAAAATTGTGAAATGTTGTTGCGCCATAAAATAACTGTTTAGAAGCAATTTATCAATTAATTTATTATTTAAATTAGTTTATTAATTTAATTTAATCATTTATTCCAATGATTTTAAAGGTGAATGTTCATTACTCCAGTCTTCAGTCACGTGATCCTTCAGAAATCACTCTAATATTGATTGTTGTTGTTGTTGTTGTTGTTGTTATTATTATTATTATTATTATTATTAATGGTAATAGTAATAAAAGCAATAATGACTGGAG
>CAIGQZ010032318.1:17121257-17153066 GCA_903798205.1 Danio tinwini
AGCATGATGATAGGTCACCATGGATCTTTCGTTATTAACAGCATATTTAGCTTTTACATATACAGGAAAAAGATAACAAAAATGGTGTCACTTCAGCCTAAACAGCAGCTATGTTATGTTTACTTGGCCTTTTTCTTTGCACTCTGCAAAAACAGAATAGCATCTAATGTGCCTGGATTCGGGGGATTCCGCCCCGCCTCCAAAACAGCATGGATAAATTTGGTTTTATATTCACACATTCAGACTTTCCCCTTAATAATATAATTTCATAAAAGTATTATTTGCAAACTTTAAATAGCGAAATTATATTAGCAGCCAATTACTATCAAAGTACAACATTGTTCACAGTCAAATAAACAGTGTTAATGTTGTTTTCAAGCCACATTCTGATTCAGACTGAATATTCAGAATCAGAATCTGAATCAGTTTTATTGCCAAGTTTGCTTCACACACACAAGGAATTTGTTTTGGCAACAGAAGCTTCCAGTGTACATAAAGTGACAAGTGACAACACAAAATTAAATACAAGAAAGAAAAGTCAATAAACATTAAACATTAAACAGAGATGTAGTTAGTCAGAAAGATCTGGATGTTGAGTTGTATGTACAGATATGCTGTAAATATACAGGTTATAAAGTGCTGTGTACAAGTGGTTATGAGTAAGTATTGCACGTTTATTGCACAGTAGGGGAATATTTAACTGGTTAAAGTGCCGTGGTAAACAATATAGGAAGCGTATGACAAGTTGTCACTGAACGAATAAGTGAGTATAAAACCAACTTTACCTCTATTCCAAAACACGGACAGCTACACTAAATGAGAGTTCGCTCGCACCGCTTGTTGCAGGAATGCACAAGCTGCAAGTCGCTGCAGTCGTGTAAGCGATCTTGTTTCTCCCAAAATATAAATATAATATTAATACTTTTCTGGGGTTTTTTTTTTCAACACGTGAATTTGGCTAAGCATGTGTACATCATGTCTTTTGCGGTTATTACTTTAGATACTAAACTCGCTCCATATCCAGCTGACTATTCTGATTTGCTGTTCAAAAAAAGGACATTATGGGGCGCTCTTGAGCAAAGCATGGCGCAAGTCAACTTTTTGTGAGCTCCTGCAGTAACCTAATTATTTAATGATTAATTACAAATTATTATATATGCTGATGATCGAATGAGGACGAGATAATATCCATGCTTTAACGACAACATCAAAATATCCTAATATGGCATCGAATGTTGAAAATTCAAGTATGATGGCTCTGGGAACCCGCGGCCTAACGACTCATCTGGAAAAGAAACTGTAAACCAATCCAGCCAAACCCACCTCTCCAGCCCAGGTAAACATGACGAAATGAACACAAACATTGACGTGCTTAAAGGGTAGGTTGGTTAAAGGAGGCGCAGCTCTGCTGCAGACGCATTGCTTCACGTGTTGTCACATTTTGCTGGTTTGTCTTGTTGAAAAGTTTTTTGTTTTTATGTTTTTTTCGTTTTGTTTTCAATGAGTCTTAAATACTTTTTAAATGAGGACTCGTTGGTTTCTGGCTTGGTTAGCATTGTGCCTGGCTGTGTTTAGGCTAAAGAATCAAGGTGTTCTCCGAAGAAATGACGGTCGAGAGGAGGCGTCCGTCAGAGGATTAAAAGAAGAGGTTTTAAACCCCCTTTACCGGTAATCACCTTATCAAATGTACATTTTGAACAAAATGGATGAATTAGCAGTAAAAATTAACTATGACAGAGACTTTAGGCAAAGTCATCTGTTGTGTTTCACAGACACTTGGTTAAGAGAAGACATAAATTTTTTTTTAAATGGCTATACAATAATTAGAGCTGACAGAGACAATATTACATCCCGAAAGTCAGTTGGAGGAGGTTTGTGCTTTTTGTACACAACAAATGGGCGACACACTTTAAGATCCATGAACAAACGTGTACTCCAGACTATGAAATCCTCTCAGTGTCTTTTAGACCTTTTTACCTGCCCAGACAATTTGGACAGATTACTGTCATTTTAACATGCGTTCCATACGTTCAAGTTATCAAGCCATTTGCCCACTTTACATCAGTATGTGGACTATTCTACTCAATCAACACGCATATTGGATAAATGTTTTGGCAATAAAAAAAGATGGATATTAAGCTGTGTCGCCCTCCATTGGGGAAGTCGGACCACAACATCATACATCTGTTACCCAAAAACCAAGCTAAGTTTAAACAAGAAAAAACAGTGACTAAAGAGATACAATTATGGACAGATCAGAGCAAAGAGGAACTTAAGGACAGCTTTGAAGATACAGAGTGGCAAGTGTTTTTTGATGCATGTGGAAATGTACATGAAACAACTGATACCATTACATCCTACATAAGTTTTTGTGAAAGTAATTGTGTTAGGACTAAAACAATTCAGATATACCCAAATAATAGGTTATAGTTTACAAAGGATCTTAAAACATGTGTAAATGAGAAAAAAGCAGCTTTTTTAAATGGGAATATTGAATTAGTTAGAGAGAAAAGAAAGGAACTCAGGGGTCAAATTAAGAAAGCTAAATTAGCATATAAAGACAAGATTGAGGGTAAGTTTAAAGGTAGTGCTAAGAAGACATGGGAAGGAATGAACAGTGTCATGGGAAGAAAGAAACAGGCATGTTTATTACAAGGTGCACTTATGGTAGAATATTTAAATATTTTCTTTGCTAGGTTTGATAAAGGGGAATGCACAACTAAATGCGAGAGAATATGTTTAAATATTCCTGCATATGAGCCTATTAAACTTAATGAGTATGAAACAGCAGCCAGTCTTGCTAGGTTCAAGCCAAATAAAGCACCTGGCCCAGATAGGCTAAAGGGTCGTGTGTTGAGAGATTGGGCTTTTCAAATAACTAGTGTATTCACTTGTTTGTTCAGCTTTCGTTAGACTGCAAGGTGGTTCCAATTTTATGGAAAGAAACTAAAATTGTTCCAGTACCTAAAATATCTAATGCTAATCAGTTAAAAGATTTTAGACCAATAGCTCTTACATCTATTTTGGGTAAATGTATGGAAAGAGTATTATCAAGGCACATCTGAAACAAAGTGGTCAAAGATTTGGACCCCCTTCAGTTTGCCTACTGGGGAAAGAGGGGCACCAAAGATGCTGTAATAACTTTGTGTGATTTTGCTGCTGAACATATCCAACAGACTACAAATTATGTTAGGATTTTATTCATAAATTTCAGCTCAGCTTTTAATTCAATTCGAATAGATATTCTCCTGCAAAGATTACTTGATTTAGGAGTGAATGGTGATCTTATTTGGTGGATTGAAGATTTTCTTTTAAATCATCCTCAAAGAGTAGTTGTTAACAATATGGTGCCTAAAACAATGATTGTAAATACAGGAGTTCCACAAGGAAGCATTTTATCACACTTTTTTCTCTTTACACAAATGAAATTAAGATCCAAAATTTTGGTTTAAGTTATATAAATATGCAGATGATATGGCACTTGTTGGCCAGTTGACTAAAACAGGAACAGAAGGAGATACCTTTTACTAGAATTTGCTTCAAAATTGCTGTAAAAGTTCACTTGAGATCAATTTTAATAAAACCAAGGAGATGATAATTAGCAGAAATAAACTAGTTCTTAGTCAAGGGTTGAAACCTCTGGTCCTTGAGGGACATGAAATTTATTGATTGTGGATTGACATTTGCTGCAAATGCACAGTGCATTTTTAAAAAAGCAATGCAGAGATTATATCTCATTAGGAGGTTACAACAATTTGGTGTGAGTTAAGATGTTCTGTAGATGGTATACAAGAACTTGGTTGAAAGTGTTGTGAGTTTTAACATGATTGCATGGTATGGACGGTTGCCAATTAAGGAAAAGCAAAAACTGTGTCGAGTAGTAAAAATTGGCAGTGCAATTGTAGGTAAAGCACAAAGACAACCAAATGAAATTTATTCAATGAGAATTAAACAGAAAGCACACGTCATTATTGAAGATTGTTCCCATCCCTTAAATATAAAAAATTTCAACTCTTGCCATCAAAAAGACATTTTAGGCAACCTCAAGTAAAGAAAAATGTGTATCAAATGTGCCGACTGCTATTAGACTTTTAAATACTGGGTTCTAAGTATGTAAAGGGTTTTAAATTAAGTTAAGGTGATATATGGGATAACACTGAATGTATTTGAGTTGCTTGTTTTTTCTGTGATGTGTGTAATGTGAACGCTGATGTGGTTGTGTGGTGAAGCCAAAGATAAATTTCCACTTGTGGACAATTAAGAAAGTAAAGTAAAAATCCCAAATCCTAACCTCTATAACAGTAGAAATGGGATAATGCGTGCTGAAATTAAAGCAGTTCTGGCAGAGGATTTTGACTACTTGAAAAGTGAGCTACAGAAAATGAGATCAGACATTGCTAATAATACGGTAGCCACGCGTACCGAACTGGACAAAATAAACATTAAAGGGCAAATAGGTTACCCCTTTTTCCAGATTTAATATAAGTCTTTTGTGTCCCCAGAATGTGTCTGTAAAGTTTAAGCTCAAAACACCCATCAGATTATTTATTATAGCTTTCACTAGATGGTGTTTTATAGCTCTCAATAGATTTTTGCTGTTTTTGTGTACTGTGCCTTTAAGGCTAGTCCTCCCCGCCCACAGTTTCCACGTGCCTGCCGCGCGTGCCTCAGTCTCCGCCCTCGGCTGCCTCAGACAACTGACACAGACATAAAGGAAGCATATCTCACGTAACGTTTGTGACAAATACTACAGTAAGAGCTTTATCAATGATTATTTGGTGCATTTGTTGTGTGGAGCTGCAGGATGAGTCACACACGATGTCGTTACAAAGTTCACGCACACACACAGACACACACACACTCAGTGCAGACACACACGCACATACATACAGCGCGCGCGTTTAGCTTTGCACTGTCTTTGCACGCAAATGTGACAGGATACAGGTTAATATTCACTGCTGTATGGATATCTGTTACGTTAATGTACAAAATAAACCTGATTTAACGTCCACAAACCAGGATTGAAGCGTCTTTTATTATTGTTCTGACACGCGGCTGTGTTGATGAAGTAAAGCTGAAGTAAATCGCTGTAATTCATTACACACATGCACTGTTTTAAATCATTTTAAACTTGTCAAACTCACTCTTGATCACATTTGATGATGACTGATGATCCTAAACTAAACAGACCTTTTATTTAGGGTTACAAACGTTACAACGGAGACATGTTAATACGCAGCTGTCAATCAATATTGGTGGGCGGGTATCATGGAGGGCTCTGGAATTTTCAGCATAATTGCAATTCAACTGTGAGAGACAGAATCTAAAAATAAAAATCCGGAAATCACATTAAATGATTTTTTAACAATTTATTTGTAAATTACTGTGTGAAATAAGTATTTGATCACTTGAGTCAAGCATTTTAAATATTTAGTACAGAAGCCTTTGTTTACAATTACAGAGGTCAAAGGGTTCCTGTAGTTCTTCACCAGGTTTGCACACACCGAAGGAGGGATTTTGGCCCACTCCACCATACAGATCTTCTCTAGATCTGTCAGGTTTCGGGGCTGTCGCTGAGGAACATGGAGTTTCAGCTCCCTCCAAAGATGTTCTATTGGATAGGTCTGGAGACCGGCTAGGCCACTCCAAAACCTTGATATGCTTCTTACGAAGCCACTCCTTGCTTTTCCTGGCGGTGTGCTTTGGTTCATTGTCATGTTGGAAGACTCAGCCACGACCCATCTTTAATGCTCTGACTGAGGGAAGGAGGTTTTTGCCCAATATCTCACAATACATGGCCACGTTCATCCTCTCTTTAATACAGTGCAGTCATTCTGTCCTCTGTGCAGAAAAACATCCCAGAGCATGATGCTTCCAGCCCCATGCTTCACTGTAGGTATGGTATTATTGGGATGATACACATCATTCTTCTTCCTCCAAACATGGTGAATGGAGTTGAGACCAAAAAGTTTTACTTTGGTCTCATCTGACCACAGGACTTTCTCCCATGACTCCACTGGATCATCCAGATGGTCCCTGGCAAACTTCAGATGGGTCTTGACATGGGCTAACTTAAGCAGGGGAAGCTTCTGTGCGATGCATGGTTTTAAAACATGACATCTTAGTGTATTACTGATAATAGCCTTGAAAGTGGTGGTCCCAGCTCTCTTCACGGCATTGATTCCGTGTTCTGGGCTGATTCTAGACCATTCTTGGCATCATTAATACCCCACGAGGAGAGATCCGAGGGACATGGACAGTCATCATTAGCCTCTTCCATTTTCTGACAATTGCTCCGACAGTTGTTATTTTTTCACCAATCTGCTTGGCAATTGCCCTGTAGCAGTTTCAGCTTTATGAAGGTCTACAATTTTGTCTCTTGTGTCCTTTGACAGCTTATTGGTTTTGGCCATGTTGCTACTTAGATTTTTGACTGATTGTGGGGTGCACAGGTGTCTTTATGACAGCTAGTGACTTCAAACAAGTGCTACTAAATTAGAATCATGAGCAGAGTGTAGCTGGACTATTTTAAAGCAAAATAACAGGTCTTTGAGAGTCAGAAATTTGGCTGAAAAGCAGGTGATCAAATACTTATTTCACACAGTAATTTACAAATAAATTGTTAAAAAAATCATACAATGTGATTTCTGCATTTTTATTTTTAGGTTCTGTCTCTCACAGTGGAATTGCACCTATACTGAAAATTCTAGACCCCTCCATGATTTCTAAGTAGGAGATCTTGAAAAATCACAGTGTGATCAAATACTTATTTCCCTCACTCTATGTCTGTCCAAACAGCTTGAAAAGTAGATTTATCACCATAGGTGCCCTTTAAAATCAAAGATGTGGAAAAAGGTCTGTCAACTTGGTCTGATAAAACTACAGTACTGCAAACAAAAGTGACAAAACTCGAGAAGAGATGTGAAGATGCTGAAGGAAGGATGAGGAGAAACAACATACGAATCGTGGGGGTGGCTAAAACTCCAGACTCAGGTAATGTGTACGCTAGGGGTGAAACGGATCACTGTTGATCTGTGATCCGTACGAATCACAACTCATGGTTTGGAATGCACGTGACCCGCGGATTAATAATTTATTTTTAACTTATCAGTTAATCCAACATTTATAACCATTGCAGAGAGATCGCCTCCCACGTCATTCAAATTGCGTGCATGAAAGCAATTTGGCTTCCTTGTAAGATATAATGATGACGGGAAACATTGTGGTGGGACCAGTGCTTAATTTGTGCCGGTACACGCCGAATCAGGAACCTCTGAAATCTGATCCGGCACCTCATTTTACCGATCACTCTCCTCAACCGCTCACATACCCGTCCGCAGTTTACTTTCACTTTCTTCCGCGATTCCCCAACCATTTTCACTTTCGTCCACGACACCTTCGCCCCGCTCACTTTCATCTGCGACAGTCCTCCGCCATCCACCGCCCCAACAACCCTAAACAACCCCCCCCCCCCCCAAATCCCTGTTTAATGAAACATGACGCTAGTAAAAGCAATTATATTGTGTTACCAACAGATGGCAACAAACAACCATCAAAATTATGTCACTAAATAGGTTTTCAAAAATAATACACCTACAGTATAATAAAACATGAAGTTTTATGTGTGAATTGTTGAATCATTAATTGAAGATAAATATGATCTGTTGAACAAGATGTTAGATTTCTATATTTAGCATTATCAGCAACAGTAACAACAATCATATTTCATATTGAATACTTTTCTTTTTTCAGCTGGCTCTTTCTTGATTTTTATTAACATTACAGGTTCTAAGTTCTGTTTGTTAAAAGCAATGTTTTTTTGCAGTAATATTTTTATATAAATGGAAAGCAAATGACATTTGTCTCCTCACTTTTTTGCTGATCCAAAAAATGGTCTGATCCGTGACTAAAAAACCAAAGTGTGATCCGAACTGCAGATTTGTGATCTGTTACACCACTAGTGTACACGGTAAAATAATGCTTCAGCGAGTGCTCAAAATCGAAAGAGAATTGCAGATCGATTGCTCACATTGCAGCCTGGCACCCAGAAGACCAGAGGGAAACCCGCGAGCAATTATTGTACGCATGCACTACTATTAGGGATGTCCCGATCCGATATTGATATCGGAAATCGGTCCGATATCAGTCCAAATAAACTTTATCGGACTGCGTTAAAAATCTCCAATATAAGCAGTCCGTTCCGCTCTAATCTCCATTACAGCCATTTTATCCAGCAGCGTCCAGAGCCAGCATGCAAAGCCCACGGGATCACAACACTGCTTGCTGGCAAAGTCCCTTTAAGATTTAGCTTGCTCTTCACACTAAGTTATGGTGTATTACGATAGAAATCTACTGTGATGGTAGCACACGCTAACGCTATCAACAACGGGACATCTATACTGGTTTATTCACTTTATGTCAAGCGATCTTTACATTGTTTTGTATACGCTGCTAAGCAAGGCAAGGCACCGAATGGCAGCGTATCGCACATCGTGCGAGCCTCATAGAAAACGTTTACAATTCGGTCATGGCATATCATGGTGCATCCAGTGTGATCGATACTCAATTTAACATCTGCGCTTCCCACACAAAAGACTTTACCTCAGCGGCCCGGTTCTGTGTGCGTGAGAAACGAATGCTCTGCTGCTGCAGACCCACAGAGACGCGACCTGTTCACAAAACCTTTAACTAAATAGACTGATCCAGCTCATTATATACTGTGCTTTCGCTTTCTATAGCTGCGATTTTGTATTACTTTATATGCGCACGTAAAAGAGAGAGAGAGAGAGAGAGAGAGAGAGAGAGAGAGAGAGAACCACCTGTCAGTGGTGCACATGGATAGTAGGAATCAAATAGTGGATTTCGTTATTTTTATTAATTTTTTTTACTTAAACACAATGAAAAGAGACAGTGTCATGTAAAAGGTGTTAAAAAATAAACATTTTTGTTTTTAATTGTCTGTTAAATAAGAATAAGAAATCATTATGTTGCTGAGGGCCATTACAGTTTAAAAGAAAGAATGGTATTCTTATATTTAACTCTTCTTTTTAAAGTCCAGAAAGATAAAGTGCTCAGATAAACAGTGTCAGCTTTGCACAAGTTTGTAGTTCTGTCTTTCTTTACATTGTCATACTTTTCCCATGTGGGAACTAGGGTGGAATCTGTGCAATATATTATGCAAATAAAATATAATAAATAAATAAAATTATTTTTAAAAGTCACATTATTTCATGTGCTGTGGAGAAAATGTGTTTCAATCCAGCTACTCCAAGTATATCTATGTTAAAGATAATATGTACAATATATATTATTATAAAATAAATAATGTTTTGTTTGGGAGCATTAATTCAGCCATAATCATCTTATGATAGAAACACAGATTAAATAGATCTGATCATGTAAATGTTTGCACTAACCATACTGCACTTTTTTTTTTTTACTTAACAATAACATAACTATAACTACTTATTTCTGCTGCCCAGTGTGAAAGAGATTTTTCATCTCGAAACTGGATCGAAAAATTGATCAAGAAGCTGCCTAGGCATGTCCACAACTGAAGACTTGATTCAGATCAGTTTAGAGAGGCCTTCATTAGAGCAATATGATCCCAGACCTGCTGTGGACCACTAGCTAAACTCCATACAGCTTAAATTATAATTATTAAACACTATTTTGGTGAACTTCTACCGCTGTACAATAGAAAGCATCCTGACGAACTGTGTCACAGTCTGGTATGGAAGCTGCTCTGTTGCAGAGCGTAAGGCACTGCAGCGAGTGGTGAAAACTGCCCAACGCATCACAGGGACCACACTGCCAGCCATAGAGGACATCCAGAGGATACACTGTCTGCGCCGAGCACGCAGTATTCTTAAAGATTCCTCTCACCCTGCTCACAGACTGTTTTCTCTCCTACCTTCTGGCAGGCGCTTCAGGCTCCCCCGGACATTAACCAGCAGACTAAAGAACAGCTTTTTCCCCAGAGCTGTCTCCCTTTTGAACTCTGCCCCCCACTGACTTTTTGCCCCCCTAATACACCCCCCACTCTCCTCATAACTCAGACTCCTCATAATCACTGCACTACTTAACATTTGCACATTTAAAAATTACTTAGCATTTGCACATTTAAAAATTGCATATTCATTGCACTGATTCATTCACTTATTTGAACTGTACATACCTACTGCACATGTACATTTGTAAATTATGTACACACCCACTGAACATATACATTTGTAATTATGTTTATCTATCTGCACACTTCTGATTATTAATAGAAACCTGTACATTTATCCATCTATTATAAATCTCTGTTCATAGCTAACACAACCTGTATATAATGTTCATAGTACATCCATTTGTAAATATCACTATAGTTTTTCTATAACTGCACTTTATAACTTATACCTGTATCCTGCACCTGCTGCTATTGCACTCCTGGTTAGACCTAAACTGCATTTCGTTTCCTTGTACTTGTACATGTGTGATGACAATAAAGTTGAATCTAATCTAATCTAATCTATTTAAGCTGTTGTTGCAGTAAAAAAAAACCTAGTGTACTTACTGTATTCAAATGAATGACACTGCTTTGTTTAGAAATCTCCTCGTGTACATTTATTAGGCAAAAACACTTTTTTATTTTATAAATTTTCACTGTGCTCCTAAAATTCTTTAATGTGCTCCTAAATGTTTCCACTTAGGAGCGCATGTCCTCCTCCTGAAAAAAGTAAGAGTCAAGCCCTGGAAATGCTTATCTTCTTTAAAAAAAATCGAATGTATGATCTAGCAATTTTATACATTACTCTCAACGAAATAGGTAAAAGTAAAGTATTCATGATTTGCGCTGATTATTATATCGGATTTGTATCGGTATCGGTTAGTACTGAAGGCTGCAATATCGGTATCGTATCGGAAGTTAAAATGTTGTATCGGGACATCCCTAACTACTATCAGGACCGAAAAGAGATTCTAAGGAAAGCGCGAGAGATGGCACCTTCGAAGTTTTAACAGACATTCAATAGCATTCTTTCCTAACTTCACAGCAAAAGTTGCAAAAGCCAGAGCAGCCTTTACAGAAGTAAAAAAGCACATCAACAACCGGCCAGACATCCGCTACGGACTCATCTACCCAGCCAAGCTACAGATCTCATTCAAGGGCGATCAGAAGGAATTTACTGACCCAGAGCAAGCTATGGCTTTTGTGATGAACATAGAAACAGCAAGGGTGTAACTTAACGGACAATGGATTCATTAACGAGTGTTTAAAGGACAAGAAAATATGTAAAATAATGAATAATTAACAATGCGAGTAAACAGACGAAAGTAACAAAAGTAGACAATGACCTTTTGATCTGTCTATAGACTTGAAAACTGAATACTGCCATGCTCATCGTATAATTACGGTAGGATAATAATTATATTGTTTTCATCGAGGCTAATACTGCAATAATCTGTTCAAACCAATTTGAGTAAGGTTTCTGTTGGAGTTCAATATTTACATCTAACCCTTGTGCTAGATTAGGCGACTTTTATAGAAACGTTGGTATATTAGGTTATTGACATATAACGTTAGCCTAGAAACTCTATTTGACTTTCCTTTTTGGTAGACCTTTTTTTTCTTGTTAAACCCCATGTAGTGTTCATGCTTTGTTCTTCAGAGATTATAGGTTCCAAAGACTAATATATGAAAGCAGCCTGCTTTTAATATATTTTATTTTAATAATGTTTATACTTTTATTTTGTTTTGTTTATCCCCAACCCTTTCCCTCCCTCCATTTACTCTTTTATATATATAATGTTGGATTAACCGTCAAGTTAAAAAAAATATATATTAATCTGCGGGTCACGTGCGTTCCGAACCGTGAGTTGTTATCCGTACGGATCACTGATCAACAGTGATCTGTTTCACCCCTAAAGACTAGTAAACATAAAATGGAGACAAAAATTTCCCAGTATGAAAGATTTTATTTTCTTCTCCACTCGACATATTCTAGAATTGATTTTTTTTTTAACTCCAAATCAGATTTGACAGATCACACAGAATGACAGATATTAAAATCTTACCAATAACACTTTCAGATCATGCACCAACAATATTGTCATGGAATTTAGGACTTTTAGGACCAATATCTAAGCGGTGGAGACTTAACACATCCTTACTCAATGATACTGTATTTATTAAGTTCATAAAAAAAATAACTACAATTCTATTTGGATACTAATACCACCCCAGATATATCACCATTAATATTATGAGATTGTGCAAAAGGTCATTTACAAGGATCTGGTATTATTGTTTTTGCCAGTGCAAAAAAAAGGAAAAAGAACAGACAGTAACAAATAGAAAATACTATTAAAAAATTAGAAGAACAACATAAACTAACTCCAACCCCATTATTTTTGGCAGAATTAACTAAAGCACGCAGAGAATTAAAAGCATTACTCTCCAAAATAATTGAAGGTAGACTAAGATTCACTAAACAAAATTACTACGAGTATGGGAATAGAGCAAGCAGTCTGTTGGCTCTCAGCCTAAAGAAACAACAATCCACAAACATTGTAACAAAGCTAAAGTCTAAGAATTCAATTCTTACAAAACCTGAGGAGATCTCTGAAAAATTTGCTGATTCCTATAAATTGTTGTATAAAAATAATGATACATGCTCAGATGATCAGGAAATTGAGCATTTTCTGGATATTATACGGTTGCCACAATTGAGGCAATCTCAAATCTTAAAAATAACAAAAGCCCCGGTACAGATGGTTTCTCAGATAAATTCTATAAGGCTTTTAAGTATATCATTACTCCATTATTAGTAAATGTTTACTACTCAGCCTTTGATACAGACACTCTGGCCCCATCCTGAAATTATGCAACAATAGTGGTCATCCATAAAGAAGGGAAAGACCCAACACTCTGTCAGTCATATAGACCCATAATCATTATTAAATGGATATCTCTGTATATTGACCTCTATCCTATCTCAAAGACTAAACAAGATAATCTCTCATATTATAAACTTAGATAAAACTGGATTCATAAAAGAGAGGTACCATGGGGACAATGTACGTAGATTATAATATATAATTAATTACTCAACATCAAAAGCAGAAAACACCGCAATTATATCATTGGATGCATACAAAGCATTTGATATAGTCTCCTAACAATTTTTGACCCATACCATGCAGAAATTTAATTTTGGTCCCAACTTTCCTAATTAGGTAAATACCCTGTACTCCAACCCACAAGCCTCAATTAGAGTTAATAAACATAAATCAAGGTCCTTTAAGTTAGAACGAAGATGTGGACAAGGATGTGCTCTGTCTCCTCTGCTATTTGTTGTAAGCATAGAACCACTAGCACAGCTTATACGAAAAAGTGAGGCGATAACAGGTATTAAAAAAGGTGAAGAAGAGCATAAAATTTCACTTTATGCTGACAATGTACTGCTGTTCTTATCCACAACTAACAATACCCAAACCCAAAGAAATTATCTCATATTTTGGACAATACTCTGTCTATAAAGTGAAAAATCTAATACCAAAAAAGGTGATAAAACTACTACAGGACTTGAATGAAGCAAACTATCCTAAATTAATCAGATGTATCCAAAGTGACTTACTACGATGGTCGGATACCCCTCTATCCCTCTTTGGGCAAATGAAAGTATAAGAATGAATACATTACCCAGACTCCTTTACCTCTTTCAAATGCTACCACTACAGCTATACTACAGCTTATAAAAGAGGATGGTGGGATTGTTCTTCCCAATCTTAAACTTTATAATTGGGCCGCACAGCTAAAACCAATAGAAACCTGGTTGAAGGGACAATATGGATACACGTTGGTTAAACATGGAGAAAAGTCTCTGTCAGTATCCACTGTCTTCACTCCTTTTTATAGACTCCAGCAGGGGTAATGTAGTAATGGGCAAATGGAAAAGAGTTACTTTACAAAAAATGGAAAAACATACAAATTTATTAAAAATCAATCATTCAATTTTTTACATTATCTAGTATAAGTACACTAAATGCATTCATATCATCAGTATTATATAATAAATATAAACAATGGTCAAATAATGGACAAAATTTTATATATCAGCTTATCGACAAAAACAATTTAAAATCACTCAAACAATTAGTAAAAGAATTTCAATTACCAAGAACAGATTTCTATAGATATTTACAAATAAAAGATTATCTCACAAAACAAAGAATGGTAGAATATCATTAATCCAAAGGAAATAGAAAAGTTAATTATGAAAATACAGATGGGGACTACTGGCAAGCAAATTATTTCTAAACTACCGTATTTACCGCACTATAAGGTGCACCTAAGAGCTGATAATCCGGTGCGCCTTATGTGTGCACTGAGTTCCAAAATCTGTAAAAATGTTGTTGTGTGACTTTGGTAAGTGCTTGATTGACTGTCGGAATAAACCAATCAAAACAGCATTTGTTTGTCTAAAGATCCCCGAAAATGGCACCAGTGAAGAGACATGCTTACGAGGCACAATTTAAACTACAAGCTATCAGTTATGCAGTTGTAAATGGGAATAGAGCTGCTGTGAAACAATTCCACATTAATGAATCTATGGTTTGGAAGTGGAGGAAGCAAGAAAATGAACTGCGCCAAGTTAAGAAGACGAAACAGAGTTTCCATGGGAACAAAGCGAGGTGGCCACAGTTAGAAGACCAACTTGAACAAAGAACAGCCGGGAGAAGTGTTTCTACAGTCGCCATTCAACTGAGGGCAACAAAGATAGCACAAGACATGTAGATCAAACACTTTCAAGGAAGTCCGTCTTGGTGCTTTTGTTTTATAAAAAGGTGTTGGCCAAAAAGAAAGAGGTTGACAAAGAAAAGTTGGCCATCTTCCGCACCTACTGCAGTAACAAGATTACAGACAAAAAGATCCAGCCCAACCACATTACCAACATGGACGAGGTCCCCCTCACTTTTGACATCCCCATGAACCATACTGTGGAGAAAAAGGGGGCCAGCACAGTATCTATACGCACCACGGGGCATGAGAAGTCTGCTTTCACTGTTGTTCTTGGTTGCCATGGTAATGGACAGAAACTACCACCTATGGTCATTATTAAGAGGAAGACGCTGCCAAAAGAAAAGTTTCCAGCCGGAGTCATGGTTAAGGCCAATCAAAAGGGCTGGATGGACGAGGAGAAAATGAGTGAGTGGCTAAGGGAGGTGCATGTAAAGACACCGGATGTTTTTTTCCACACATCACCGTCCCTGTTTATCTGCGACTCCATGCGCGCCCATCTCACCACTACTGTGAAAAACCAAGTGAAGCAAATGAATTCAGAGCTTGCTGTCATTCCAGGAGGATTAACAAAAGAACTCCAACCACTGGATATTGGTGTAAACAGGGCATTCAAAGTGAAGTTGCAAGCAGCGTGGGAGCATTGGATGACAGATGGCAAACACACCTTTACTAAGACTGGCAGGCAGCGCCAGGCGAGTTACGCCACCATATGTGAATGGATTGTGGACGCCTGGGCTAAGGTATCTGCTTTAACTGTTGTCCGAGCTTTCGTGAAAGCTGGCATCATTGCTGAACAGCCACCCGGCAACGAGACTGACTCCAACAATGATGAGAGTGAACGCAGCATGTTTGATTGCGAAACTGCCCAGCTGTTCAATTCAGACACAGAAGATGAGGATTTTGATGGATTTGTGGGAGAAGACTGATTAAAAAAAATTGGTAGCATATGCGCTAAAATTTAATCTCAGCGACCTCAAAATATATTTAGGAGCATTTGTGCGACTGCATAGAGTTGCTGCGGGGTGTCTTCTCATTCGCACCATAAAACGTTTTGAGCTCGTCCACGTTCAACCGCACACAGAGGTGGTTAAAACCATAGACTGTAAAAATGGCTAAAACCGGTTAAAACGCACTGGATTGCAAATGCACTACATTAACCTAGTTGAATGTGTTTGATGTGTTAATCCGTTAAACACAGCCTGGCCTCTGCTGTTTAACTCATTCATAAATCAAGCAGGACATGCCCCTGAAGCGCGCTGGAGAAACGCATATAGGCTAAACTTTTTTCATTGAAAGTCTTGTTTTTTAACGATGAGAAAGGTTTTGTATTGGAGGCAAAAATAATTAAAAAGTAGCCTTGAATATTCTATAACCACTCCCAATATGTTTAATGTTTTTCTTTAGAAAAATAAATATGTAGGCTTATTTAACTGCAAATTAACACATTGAGTAGCTAATTCATAAAGCGTTTAATCAATCTTGTAAGTTTAATAAAATTTATTTTGTACAGTATTAAAAATGCGTTAGCTTTCACAGCACTATTGCAAGCTCTAAGAACACCAATACTCGCCCACAGACGCTCCCTCACAGGAGTTGAAAGTTGACAAAAGCAACAGATTTAAGTGTCAGGTTTGAATGGTATTGTGTCCTTTTGTGTATTCATTGTTCACTTGTGATCTGATAGACAAAAGCACGGTATTTACGAGGTATTAAGATAGTTATGTTGACGGTAAGTACATTCTGTCACTGTGTGCTGAATGTTACTGGTCTGTGCTCACGCAGATTCGTGATTGGTTAATATTATCTGTCAATCACTCAGTGAGTCAGTTGGCAAAGAGTTTGAAATTTAAAGGCTGAAGGAAAGTAAAAAATGAAGCGAACGCTGTCAGATTTCTTTAGCAAAGACCTAAAATGACAAATAATGTCACTAGTGATGACGATCAATTATATGTTGATGTTCCACTGGCCGACAAGAGGGCATACAGTTTTCGGAGAGAGTGGTTAAAAGACTTCGAGTGGCTGTGTTTTGAAAATGGCTCTATGCACTGGGCTTACTGCAAATACTGTGGGACAGAGTTTGCAGGTAATACAGCATTTGCCACTGAATCTTCGCATTTTAAACATGAGAGCTTGGTCAAACACGGAGAGAGTGACAAGCACAAGAATTGCAGGGACAAGTGTGTGGCAAAAAGTTCAGGCTCCACGGTTTCCATCATGGCGTTTATTCGTCAGGATGCTGTCAGCCGTTCCGCTCAATATGCAGAGCTGAATGTGAAGTTTAACACCGCATACACCAAGTTCAAACCTTTGTTACAGCTCATGAGAAAAAACGGCATTGCGATAAACATGACGTATGCAAATGACAAGTCTTGTGTCAACATCATCGGCGTAATAGCTGATACCATCCACAAGAACACTGTAGCTAAAATATCGTCAGGCAAGTACATCTCATTTATGATTGACGCAGACATCGACCTGTCTGTCAAGGAGTGTGTGATTGTGTATGTCCACATACTGCTTGACGGACAGTCCACAAATATCCTTGTCGGTCATTGAGATTAAACACGCTAATGCAGATAGTGAGTTCATTCTTATTTTATTTCATTTCAGATTAGTACATTGCAAATTTAATATTGTAAAGTTATACAATATTAAATTTGTATAACTTTATATACAAATTTTATATATTAGACAAGTTACACACAAATTACCACCTGTCAATCTCTTTTTCCGCGGGACTTTGGCATGAATAGGCAGAGTGATCTGTGTCATTATAATGGCGTCGACAAACTTGGTTGGTAAAAAAGGTGCACAACCAACGGTTTCTGAGGGTTTCGCTAAAATTACTATGTACAAGCGTGAAAGCGAAAGATTGAAGCACTAAACTGATGCTGTGACACGTTACCTGATAGATTCAAAAGACAGAAGAGTCGTTAGATAGAGACAAGATTAATTAAATATCACATTTAACAGCTATAGTGAGACGCGATCCAGCGATACATCCTTGACAATGACATGTGTGTCTGTGTGTATGTGGCTCATGACAATGTGTGTCTGTGTGTATGTGGCTGTGTGTGGTCACGTGATGTGCATTTTCAGCAGACGGAGGGCTGTTCAGAAATGCTAGATGAAACATCAGTGTGGACGTGGATCATTTTTGTTCTAAAATGCCATTTTAAAACTAAGTTGTATTAGTGTAAACGGGGCCTGAGTGTGTATTTTTCAAGAGCGGGTTTGCGATGGAGGATCAGCGATGTCGGCTCAGCATCGTGATGTCTATCGGCCATCAGTGATGGATGATGGCATCGTCTATGGGCCCAAACCTAGACTAGATTAAATTACTTTAACAGGTAGTCAGCAGCTTGAAGAACCTTGTCCTCAACATTGAGGCAATGGCTGTCAGACCATGTCCAAGTGGCAGGCTGGCTTCCTTCCGTGCAGCCATGAAAAGCCAGAGAAATGTCAGAGAGCAGCAGCATGAAATGCAGCCTCAATTTATATATTACTTTTATACATTTTTCTAAAGTTTTGAATTTAACATTCTATTGTTTTACAAGAAAGTGTTAACATTCATTACATTTTTTGTCATGAATTTAGATAGGATATGACATGAATTCCGATGAAGCAGTGGCGCAGTAGGTAGTGCTGTTACCTCACAGCACGAAGGTCGCTGGTTCGAGCCTTGGCTAGGTCAGTTGGCATTTCTGTGTGGAGTTTGCATGTTCTTCCTGCGTTCGCATGGGTTTCTTCCGGGTGCTCCGGTTTCCCCCACAGTCCAAAGACATGCGGTGCAGGTGAATTGGTTAGGCTAAATTGTCTGTAGTGTATGAGTGTGTGTGGATGTTTCCCAGAGATGGGTTGCGGCAGAGAAGGGCATCCGCTACGTAAAAACGTGCTGGATAAGTTGGCGGTTCATTCCGCTGTGGTGACCCCAGATTAATAAAGGGACTAAGCCGAAAAGAAAATTAATGAATGAATGACATGAATTCCTGTTAGTGTAGTGTAATCAAATTATATATGAAACTAACACCATTTAGAATAATTTCAATACTTTGTAATGTATACTTCTCATTCTAATTCGTCAAGGGAGTTCCTTTGAAGAAGAGAGTGGCAGGGCATATGGCTAAGGATGGACCAATCAGTCAAACTGCTCCCAAGCTTCAGAAGCAGATAGAGACGACAGTTGCTGCAATAGTTTAACAGCTGCGTCTTCGATTCAACAGCCTACTTTTACATTATTATAGAAACCTCTTTTTATGTCTTTTTAGGTCAGGAGAAACATGGAATAGACACTGCAGCAACCAAAGCTGTCAAATGTTCCCAGGTGTTCAACCATGACATTTGGCCAGAGACAGCAAAGGAGTTGGTTAACTATGGAATACAGGATATAACCTCCTTGCTGGACCACTTTCAGGACGTACTGGTAAAGTAATTCATTGTTAGGAATTAAAGATTTCTGATTAAAAGCTTTAACATAAAAAATAATAATAATCAACCAGCAACCGTTATATTGCATTGTTTTAGGAACAGCTGTGACTGTGCCCTTGCTGTAGAGGAGTTTTAAAACATGAAAACTCTAGTGTTTATATCTTTCAAAGACAAGAGCTATCACAGTTTATGGGAAGATGTTAGATCTTCATTATACTCCAACACAGTAGAAGATCTAATCCGAATCAGCGTTGAGGGTCCTCTTTTGGAGGTGTTTGATGCCTCATCCTCAGTGAAGAGGTGGATAAAAGAGGGACAGAGAGCCAGAAGACCAAATTTTAAATCCTGGCCACAGGATGTATAAACATTCTGTGAATTTTGTTGTTGATGTTTTTTGTTAGTTTTGATTGTGTTTTTTCCCTTCTCCAAATAAAAAAAAAAACGGTTAATTTACAATTTGTAGTTTCAGTGCTCCTAAATTTTAGCTGGCGCTCCTAACTTTCTGAAGTTGGGAGCACTAGTGCTACCAAGTGAAAAGGTTCATTTCGAGCCCTGTAAACAGCTACATTACATACACGATAAGTATATGAGATATCTCCCAATTCCCCCCCCCCTTTTTTATTATTATAACTTTTTTATTAATTTATAATTTTAATATATTTTATGTATAACTTCAACACAATATATATTGTTTTAAAATAAAACTGCAAATGTTAATTTTTTCCTTTCTCTCTAATCTTTTAAGTATCCATCTGTATGCTTACTGACTATTTCTGATGTATCTCTGATTTTGTGTTATGTTCTAATAAATAATGTAAAAAAACAGAAAGGACATTATAAGTAAAACAACGAGTAGTGTGATAGATATGATTATAGGCTATTATAATCAGATTTAAGTTTCATTGTAGCATAATAATGTTTCGGTGATTTTTTGTAGTTTTACATATTTTAAGAAATCTGAAAATATTAGCAAGATATATGCTGATATTATTTGCAGTTATTAAACATCTAAACTTTATGTATATAAACAGGCTTAATTCAATATACTTGTGATTCAGCTGATTTCATAATGGTAATGTGTAGATGACGTGGTTTGACATGTTAATCAGCTCCTGCATAGCAACTCAGTGTTAATGATGAGATTATTACTGATCTGTAAGCACCATCTACTGGCCATCTTGTTGTGTGCTTTACATGTACTGTATGCAGTGGCACAAAAAGGGGGTATGCAGTATATGCGGTGCATAGGGGCGCCATTGTGCCAAAACTATTTTTCAAATTATCCTTATCAAAAGTTTCAAATAATAAAAATAAATAAATATTTTTGGTTCAAAATGTTTATCCTGCATTTTATATGAATATAATATTGTATTTTATTAAACAAAAATTATACCACCCCTCCCCCTCTGCTGAGCATTTGATTGATCCATTGCTCGGTTACAGTCACATGTTCAGAATGAAGAGAAGAGTGAAGAGATGTGGAGCGCAAAAAAGAAAACGAAAAAACCCCAAAATGCCTTAAAATGAAAACTGCCATGACAAATTGGATAATATGAGATTGGTAAGCTTAACGTACACTATTATTACCATACTCAACTTCTAATGTTTTTGGGAGCGCCCCCCAGTCACTGCATGAGCTTTTACTTAACATAAATGCAGACGAGGTGGTTTCTCCAGGCAGGGGGGCAGTGACGCATGGCCACACCTAGACTGCGTCCGAAATCGCATACTTCCATCCTGTATAGTATGTGAAAAACAGTATAATTGTATGGGCTAAAGCCATAAGGCTGCCGTAAAGTTGACTTTATGGTAAACGCTTGATAGTCGTAAATGTATGGACCATCAGCTTCAAAAGATAAAATTAGTATTTACTGCATTTAAATATTGCAATTCAAATTAGATCCACTTATTTGTTAAACAAAGCAAGTCACTCATAAAATATATCTAAAAGACAGAAAATACTACTTTACTAACTGTATTCTAAATGAATCATATGAACATTTTAATATTACTATTATTATATTACAATAATGTTAGTGAAATTAATTTAAAAACTGAGTAAATGTACACACATGACTCAATGATGGGCTAAAAATCTGTGGAAATCAGCAGATTTCTGCGTGCGCAGATTCCGTGTGGGCCTACTGAATATATTTCAGACAAAATAGAAAACAATATTTGGATTTAAAAAAAATCCTATATAAATTTTAAATACTTCATTATAACGATTTCTAACCCTGTTAAAATTGACACTTAAACAAATAGTCAGAATACTCACATTTTTTGGAACTGGGATGTTTGATAATCCATCTATCAAGATCTATTTTATACCATATACATGTTTTTATAAATTTATTATGTATCATATTGATACATCAGGCCTTTTTGTAACTTTTTTTTTTTTGCTCAAAACTATTTTAATTTAGTTACAAAAAAAGTTTGCCCATAACATTTTGATAAAATAAAACATTTCAGGCAGTTTGTCTCTTTATTTTTTTTACACTAAACATTTTACAGTCTTTTTTATTTCACTTTGTGAGAGGTGTAATAGCAGTTTCAGTGAATTGTTCATGCAAAGACAGACCTTGGGGGGTGCAAAACTTGAATCCGCATACCCCTCAGTAACTGTGCAGTAGAGCCCCTGACTGTATGTAGCATAATTTCGCAAAGTGAAACCATTATGTTTTTACTGCATGTTTTCAAATTATACAATCTAATTTAAATAAACAATTTCTCAAGTTAGCTTATATATGCTGCCTCTATTGCCTCAATTTTTATTGCTAATAATGTTACTAGTTTGTGATAAAGCAAATACTTCATGTTGTCATATTTTTTTTATTGTTTCCAGCTTAATAAAAAAGAAAATGAAGCAATTAATATAGCTGTTTAGATATGTCAGGCTCAGAGCTCATAAGACATGGGAAATGCATTTTTCAAATGGACTTTTTTATTTGATATGTGGCAGACCCTGCGCGTTCACAAAAGCGGAAATGTAAATGCTAATGCGCAATTGCATTTGGATTGTCACAATTTATGCGCCCACATATTGAAAATTGTCCAGGATATTCTTCCGTAAAAGACAATTGAATAATGTGGTCTAAGTTTAAATGTTAAAAAAAGAAATAGATGTTTAGACATCTTGTCCGAATTGCCATACCAAAAATAGACGTTTCGGTAGAAATTACCCAATTCTTTTGTATAACTTGAAGAATTATGATGTTGTTTGGGCTACTTTTAGAATATTTGTGTCTGTGTGTTTGGATTCGTTTTGAAGCTTGCATGCAGCATGAAACTGCATGGAATCCTATTCATTTTGATTAATTGGCTTAAAATTTCCATGTAGCCTATTCTTAATTATTTTGATTAAGTTACTAAACCAGAGTAATCTAAATTTTATAATATTGATTACTTTTTAAAGCATGCATTTTGTAAAAAAGGAAAACTTTACACTTCTTAACAGAAAACAGCATCGCATCCTACTGGGAATTGTAAAAGCACTATAATAACTCTATAAAATTTCCAATTATTATTTTGTATTATAAAATTATTTATTTATTCATTTTCTTTTCAGCATAGTCCCTTTATTAATCAGGGGCCATGAAAAAAATGTGGTTTTTACCAAGAAGAAAAAATGTTTCTACATTTGTTGTGTAAGCAAGTATTTTACAGTGCTTTAAAAATACTCAAAAATGCCTGTTAAGTGTTTTTAAACTATTATATTTGATTTGCCAAAGTCACACTAGTGGCAATTTCACATCTGTCACATCCATAAAGGAGAGATGTCAAATAACGACACTTTTTCCTCATAAATGCAAAAATGTCAAATAAAATAAAATCAATCATGTTTGTTCTATAATAAGCTGACTCCTATAGGCTACTCTTAATTAGCAAGATTTCTTTTGGGTTGTGCAATGTACTTCACAGAATTACTACAAAGTAGCCTATGTTGTATACTAAAAAACAAAGACTTTTTTGTCACATCCATAATGCATGTTTATTTTCCTCATTTAAAATATAAAAAATGTTTAAAGATTGATGTTTTTCTACTCCTATAACTCTGTGGTTAGCTGTTTTTGAAAATATAAACAGATGTTTCAATATTATGTTAACGTATACTTTCTATGTGAATTTATGTTTTGAGTTTTAAGTGTAAATATCACATCCATAACGCTGGAATTGCTCACATATATATATATATATGTTCACATGTCATAAAACTATTATTGTACGACTGGATCATGCTTCTCTGTAATAAACGTGCACAAAAGCAAAAGTGAACCGCATGTCTTTCTTACCTTCAAAAGGAGGTTGCAGCTATGTTTATTTAAAGCTGCCGTTTTAAAAACAATAAAATAAAATGAGTAAATCCTCTGTATTATATGATACGCACTTTTTCAACAAACTATTTGTTTGTTTGGTTTGTTAATACTTTTAACAGCCCGTTTAGTTCCGAACCATTTTTCCGAAAATTCGCCATTTTGAATCTGCTGGAAGGTCCTGAAACAAATGCGACCTAATCGCATGTATATTTTTACAACAAGCTCATATTAGCGTCATGTTTTAAACGCACTTTAAACTAAAAGTTGAAAATCAACGTTTTACAAATGGTAAATTATTCAGCAAATAGTTAATGCAAAAGAAACAATGTATATAGTTTTATTTTTATGCATCTTTCATGACGTAGACTGAGATCATAGATATTTACATTAGATGTCGCCTGCCCTGTTGTTGTCTATTGGAAGGAATGCGTCAATAGAGCCGCCATTTGAGTACAGGGTAGCGCTCCTTTGAAATGAATGCGGGACCAAGCTGTAGTGGAGGACTGTGGGCCATCTAGAGCCAGAGATATACACATATATCTATGTTCGGGAGGTTTCCTGGTGGTCAGTATGCATTTTTTTATCACGAAAATTATAATTTTACATCACTTTTCTATATTGATGGATCAGTGACCGTACGGGCATTGCTGACAAAGAGTGTGTGTTTGTGTGCATGTAAATGTATTATCCTCCCTCCAGTTAGATTTGATCTAATCCGTGTCCTGAAACACAGCCCCTCTCCTGCTTTCACTTCTCATTCTGATGGAGGGAGCGATTCGTTTGTGAATGAATCCCCGTTATAAAAGACTCGTTCACTTAGCTAACAATAATACAAGTTTCTGGTACAGCAGTGTCTCGTTGTCATATTTCTTTTGCATTGTTGAATAAAATAAGCAAACAAAACTAGCATAAGCCCAGTATTTAATGCAAGTTGGTGCTATTTTGCCTTATAGTGAATGCAGTAAGTGTCTGTATTATCATCAATAAGGTTACTTGTTGAGCACAAGTTCACAACATAAAAATGTAAAAAACGAAATCTTACCTATTAAATGTTCTGCCTTTGTGCCTTGTTTACTTTGTTTGCTCGTTATTACACCCGTACAAAGCACTAGTCCAGTATCTTCTCGTTGGCACAAGGTCTTGACTAGTGCGGTTGAATGACATTTGTGCTGGGAGCACTGTACAAATGTGGTGACGCTATTGACGCATGCTCAGGGTCCGTATGCGATATCTAGTGTATATATCTATAGTTTGAGATCCGCCTCGTCTTCTTCTTCTTCTTCTCGAGTTTTATTGGTGGTTGGCATACAACTTCTAGGTGCATTACCGCCACCTGCTGGTTAGGAGTGTGGGCTATGATCGCACTATCAATCCATCTTTAGAATAAAAAAAAACCTACACCACTTCTATCTAAATTCTTTTAACTAATTTAGACATAAAAAAGGTTTAAAAATGATATACAGTTCTCATCTGACTTGTTTTGTAGCACTTTAACCAAATTAAAATTCATTTTTAACTCTTTTCAAAATTAAAATAAATACTATCCTTTCTCTATTGTACTTTGGACATTTCATAATTGCATGCTCCACTGTTTCTTCTAGCCCACAATAATCACATTTTCCAGTCTGATGTTGTTTCATTTTGTACAATGTACTGTTGAGTCCTGTATGCCCAAATCGTATTCTTGAAATTATACTCTCTTCCCTCCTACTTCTACTTGTTATTCTTCCTTTATCCACATTTCTTTGTATATTAAACAACCACCTCCCATTTTTTCCTTCCTCCCATTGTTTTTGCCACCTTTTTTTTAAAAGTCACTTGATTAAAACCTTCATCTCACTTTTACTATATTTTACTTCCATGTCTACAACTGATTTTCTTGTAGCTTCTTTAGCGCCCTCATCTGCCAACTCATTCAGTTTGTCCACTATGAGCTGGAACCCAACAGAACTTAACTTCTAATCCCATCATCTGAATGCGATATAGTATTTGCAATATCTCAATCAATATATCCTTTCTGCTTTCAGAATGGCCAAACTCTAATGTCATTAGTGAGGAATTTGAGTCCGAACATACCAGTGCTCCTAGTGGTCTGTTTTCCTCAACCCATTGAAGTGCCATTAGTATTGCCACCATTTCTCCAGTATAAACTGACAGATCATCTGAGATTCTTTTAATTACTTTTATTTTAATATCTATTACTGTATATGCTACCCCCACTCTGTTTCCTCTATCGTTAGATGCATCTGTAAATATTAAAACATGATTAAAATATTTGTCTTTAACATATAATTGCACCATTTGAATATTAAAGTTGCCCTCTGCACTTTTATCTCTTCTCTTCACCAGTGTTGTATCAACAATAGGTTTTGGTAATAACCATTCAGGAGTAATTGACCATAGTACTGTTGGACTAATGAACATCTTGTTTAGTTCCATTTCTTCCGCCACTTTTGGTACAATCCACCCAAAACTTTTGATTTCAGACTTTTCTTTTTCCCAATGTGGTTTTAACACTTCCTTAACTGGATGATCAGAGTTATGTCCCTGTATATTGACCCAATAATTCGTTGTCAAATGAACCCTTCTAAGTTCTAATGGCAATTCCCCAGTTCAATCTGAAGAGCTGCTGTAGGGTTAGACCTCATAGCCCCTGTTATTAATCGTAATGCCTTATACTGAATTTTATCTTACAATACTTGCATTGGTAGATTGAAATACTATTCACCCATAATCCAGTACTGATCCTGTTAAACCATTATATTTTTTTCATTGCAACCCTTTCAGCTCCCCAGTCTTTACCCAGCAAACATCTCATTACATTCTGTGCTTTCCTGCATTTATCCACAATTTTCTCAATGTGTACTTTACAATTAAGCCTCTCATCATACCATACTCCTACAAACTTAAAACATGAAACTCTTTCTATATCTTGTACATACAACTTCAGAATTAACTGTTTGTTATACTTTTGCTTTGAAAAAAATTACTGTCTTTGTTTTTTCAACAGAGAATCTAAACCCCCCCTTATATGACCATTTTCCACCACTTCTATAGCTGTTTGCATTTTGCTTACCACAAAATCTACATGCCTTCCACGTTTCCAGATTGCACCATCATCTGCAAACAAAGAACAACCTATTCCTCTCTCAATATCTGAAAATACATCATTAATCATGAATGAGAATAACAGAAGGCTAATTATGCTTACTTGAGGAGTACCATTTTCCACACACTTGTTCCTAGAGACACTTTCCTCAATCTTGACTTGTATAGTTCTTTTAAATAAAAAGTATTTAATCCATCTTACCATTTTTCTATCAATCCCTGCTTTCTTTAATTTAATTATCAACCCCTCTCTCCACATGTCATAAGCCTTCTCGATATCCAGAAAAAACGCTACCTTTTCTTTACTAATCTGTGCTCTCCTTACTTCATACTCTAAACACACTGTATAATCTATAGTACTTCTCCCTTTTCTAAATACATTTTAATAATTAACAATATATTCTTTAGTTTCCATATAATATGTTAACCTTTTATTAATAATTTTCTCCATAATTTTACATATATGAGAAGTTAATGCAAATGGTCTGTAATCAATTGGCCTATTACCTTCCTTCCCTGTTTTACGTATTGGAATTATTATTGCCTCTTTCCATATTCTAGGTAATTTACCACTCTCCCATATCCTATTAAAAAAAAATCCAGTAAAATATCTTTAGATATCTCACTTAAATTTGACTTCATTATATAGCAAACCTGATCTTTACCTGATGCAGACACTGTTCCTTAAAGATCCCCTATTATGGGTTTTTGAAAATGACCTTCCATGTAGTGTGTAACACAGCTCTTAGTGAAGTGAAATATCCAGCTAAAGCTTAAATCTGAAAGTGGACAGTTTTTAAAACTATTGATTCATCTATAAACGAAACATAATGGTTGCGTGTGAAGACCCGGCCAAATTCAAACCTGCGGCCCCGCCCACTAACACAGCAGTAAGACGCTCATGAAGATGCTGAGTTTACTTGGATATTATTGGAAGTGTGAGGGAAAGGAGTCGTTCAGAAATCTGCATGCTTACAATGGGCCATTTATCACTACACAGCTCATGCATTAGTTTCTTCCTCCATCTTGTTATGGACAGACAAGACACCAGGGGTGCGGGCAAAATAAGGACAAATTATTAGGTACACCGGCAGGCTGCTGAACGCTGGGCTATGGGCTGGTGAGCAGCACTGAAAAGGCTTGTGAATGGAGAGCGGGAGCCCACAGAGATAGCTTGTCAGAGGACAGAGGATGCTACAACCTCCTCGGCTGGGGATGTGATCGTTTAGAAAAGCAGAGTACAGGTAAGCCCTTAGAACATATAGCAGTTCACGGACGAGGTGCCACAGCAATGCAAATAGAAATGATCTACATGTTTTGTTACTAGTAACCGCGTGTACTGTATCTGGTTAACTCTTTATATTCTCATATCGCGTCTAATGCAACATTATAAATTGTTTACAGATTTAAATGCTTTTGTGAGCTCGTTCCACTGCCGTTTGTTGTTGCTATGGCCACTGTTATCTGATCCTAAACACGTGCAGCGGTCAAGGTTCAGAATAGTTCAGCTTTTGCTGCTGTGTGAGGTGTCTGAATAACACTGTTGAGAACCGGGTACTGTTTACTGTGGTGTTATTAAGTTTACTTTAAAGCATGTTTCGGGTGTCCGCTGCGATCGAATCCTATACCAATGTTGGCGACCCGGGTGCTTGATAAACCTCGCTGGGCATTTTACTGTCTCGCGCTGAATGCTGTCGACCAATCGCAACAGGCTGTCATCGGTCCAATCAGCGCAGATTAGTTTCGCGCTAAGATAGGGTTTGGGAACAAATGAATTTCTGAACGATTCATATGGGAGTCACTGGGATAATTAGGTAAAAATAAATGCATATTATAAGACTATGAACGTGTTTTTTGACCTTGTATACATATCAGTATGTTGTTGGAGACCCATAAAACCGAAATATGACCCTTTTCAATGTGTAATAGGGGCTCTTTAATACAAAATTTAACTCGTCAATATTAAAAGGTAAATTTAATACCTCATTCACATTTTCATGATCATTACAATCTCTGTATTTTGATGTTTCCTCACATCCTCTTTTTTCCTTTCAGTAATGTTTTCTGTACTATGAATTTTAACAAACGATTGCACTAGCATTTCTGCTTTTTCTTTTTCTGTAACAACTTTATTTCCAAGGTCAGTTAATGTTGGGAAACTACAGTAATTGACGTCTAAGCATAGCCCAAGTTTAGACTAGTCTTCATTTAGACGGCTAATAGTTGACTGCATATATACACGTCTAACAGCCGGTGAAGTTTGGTCTAGGCTAAAACAAGGCTAAATTTGGGCTGTCAGTGAAAATCTAATAGACGTCTAAGTACAGCCCAATAATAAACAAGTCATCAAAATTTTAGCCAATGAATGAATATGTTTATACATTTAATTAACAACAAAAATACATATAAACATTTTTTTTAATTAACAGGTTCTCAAAAAGGCAATCCATTCAAACTAATAAAACAAAAGTTTTTATTAATAAAAGTAACATTAATTAAAAACATTAAACAATACAAAATAAATATAAAAAAATGTCAAAGTTATGACAAAACACAAGATAAAAACAATGATTTTTTTCTGTTCAACACAGAAGATATTTTGAAGAAAGCTAAAAAACTTTAAAAACATACAATGGATGTGAGTGGTTATAGGTATTCGGCTTTCTTCAAAATATCTTGTTCAACAAAAGAAAGAAACTCAAAGGCTGATATTTTTTCTTTATATGCACTCAAAACGGGCGACGCAGTGGCGCAGTAGGTATTGCTGTCGCCTCACAGCAAGAACGTCGCAGGTTCGAACCTCGGCTGAGCTGGGTCAGTTGGCGTTTCTGTGTGGAGTTTGCATGTTCTCCCTGCGTTCGCGTGGGTTTCCTCCGGGTGGTCCGGTTTCCCCCACAGTCCGCGGTACAGGTAAATTGGGTAAGCTAAATTGTCTGTAGTGGGAATGAGTGTGTGGATGTTTCCCAGAGATGGGTTGCGACTGGAAGGGCATTCGCTGTGTAAAATCGTGCTGGATAAGTTGGCGGTTCATTCCGCTGTGGTGACCCCGGATTAATAAAGGGACTAAGCCGACAAGAAAATGAATGAATGAATGAATGAATGCACTCAAAACTATTCTTGTAGCTTGATAATATTCTGATAAAACAAACAAAAACATGTGGTCAGTTTTGAGGTTGTTTTAGATATTTCTCTGGACTTTAAACAAGTTGGGACCATTGCTGTCTGTAAAGAATGAGAGAGCTCTCAGATTTTACCTAAAGTATCTTAAATTGTACTTCAAAGACGAACCAATGTTTGGAACAACATGAATAATTAAACATTTTAATTTCTGGTTGAACAAACACTTTAAGTGTACATGAACCCAAAAAGTCTATCCAATCCAAATGTGACAGCATCCTCAGCCCAAATGATAAAGATCTCCACTGCGGTGTGCATTTTGAGATTCAGCCTCTCCACTTTCAGTCCTGAATAAAAAGGAAAAAAATACTGAGATGTGTTCTAAACTCAGTCTTGTCACTCTGTGAGTTTTACAAATACATTTATGAAGGAGGGTGGGTTGACACTTACCACATACTCTTTTACAAGTTTCATTGAGATATGCACAGACTCTTCAAATGAAGTAGGCCTTCAGGACACAATCTCGCTTGGTTATAGTTCTATTAAAACTAGAAAAAAAAAACATCACACATCAACAAAAAGTAACATAAGTCACAGGTTTACAGCTTAAGGCTGATTACTTATTTACACATTCACAATTTAATTTAATTATGTATTTATATATAATGCCTTATTTTAACTATTTTAGTATAAATGTGTTATATTCAATGTTTCTTTATCAACAGCAGTTATATGGATAATGCATAAATATTGTTTAAAATTTTCATTCTGTGTGTTTGATGTGACTCGAAAGCTTTTTACAGCTTCTGAATTGGCAATCTGCATATGGACAGAGAAACCAGCAAATATGGCCATAGTGTAAATGTTTTAGTCTAAAATGTTTAAGCAACTCATACCTGCTAGACTGCTCATTTTAAATAGCCACACTCAAATTTCTGTGGAGATAAACAAATAGTTACAAATATTAGAGAAGCATAATAATAATAATAACTATCAGTTTTATACTTGATTTTACTGTGACAAGTCAAAATACAGTTTCTTATATTACTAAAAAAATTATTTTCCATAAAATAGTAAAGTTTATTTATCAAATCTAAATCAATAACCTTGTAGTAGCATACACAATAGAGACTGTCTTGTCAAATTATGCTTGAATTAGTTTTCTGTTAGAAACAAATGACTAACTAAAAACAAAATTGGTGTTTGTGTTTAAAAATGAGTCTCTTTTGTATAGAGGTAAAGTTGGCTTTATTTTCGGATATTCAGACATTCTCCTTAATAATAGTATTCTTTGCAAATTTTAAATAGGGAAATCATATAAGCAGCCAATGATTATCAAAGTACAACATTGTTCACAGTCAATTAGCGTTAATGTTGTTTTCAAGTCATACTTGCATGCTAATTCCGATCGAATATTCAAAGTAACATGGTAAACAATATAGAGACTTATAAATGAAAGAATATGTAAATATAAAACCAACTTTACCTCTATCTCTTTTGTTATGAAATTACAAGTAAACAATTCTTTTAAAAGCTAGAACTGCAGAAGTTTCAAGACTTCATGAGGCATTTTAATGAAGACCCCTCCCAATGTACAAAATAATTACACTTAATCACCGAACTTTGCTTAATAAGTGTTTAATTTTGCATGTTTTAAAGGTTGTATCACTCTTTCACACCGTTTTTATTTTTGTATAAGATTTACGGAGTGAAGGGTATTTGTGCATTGATATTAGCGTAATACTGCATTAAAACATGCACATATAATAAAAAAAACATTGCTTAACAACATGATATTAAAGCAGATTACACTTACCAAAGGTACGCATGCCTGGCCCCAGCGATTAACTTGGTCAATGTTCCCGGGCTTAAGTGTGGGGTGCCCGGGCACTGCTGGTGCTCAGGTGTCAATCCCAGGCCCCTTCCAACACGGGCAGAGTGTTGGGCTGGGCATCCGGGGGAAGCGGTGTCCCCCAGGCCCCCCCTGAGTGAGATTGAAACTCCAGAGAGAGTGGTCCGTCTCCTGGGCAGAGTGTGTCCGTCTCCTGG